>JBBPBX010023243.1:0-40688 GCA_038048925.1 Garcialebias charrua | reverse complement strand
AGGAATATATCAATAACATTAATGAAGGCTCATAAAAGGAAACAGCTCATTCATTTGATTAGATGATCAGTTATACAAAAAATAACTTTTTAGATTTTTATATTCAACAGCATAGCCATTTAAAGGATCATTTAAGAAGCACGTTGTACTGTAGGATAAATCAGATAAACCTACAAACCACATTGCTTTATGTATGTTGTACGCCCTGGAGTTTTGGATCTATTCAAAAGGTTGATTTGAAAGGTTGATTTTGAAATGTGGTGGTTCTATATTTTTAAAACACGACTGACCCTGACTATAGACTGGACTTATTTTGAGAACATGAACCACATATGTCTGTCTATACAGCTGTATGTCTGTCTATATGTATATGTGTATGTGTGTCTATATGTATGTATGTCTGTCTGTACGTATATGTCTGTCTATGTCTGTATGTATGTTTTGACTTTTTCTACAGACTATGAAAAAGGTAAAGTATTTTAGGTGAGTATAAAACGTCTCCGTCTCCTGCTACTCATTTTGATGATCATGCTAATTAAGAATAACTTACTAATTAAAATAACCTCAAATCAGAGTGAGTGATTACTCATTTTCACTCAAGAATGAAATCATTTGTTGTTGTGTTGTTTTTGCCATTAAATACAAATGTTTTAGATAGTAAGAATGGAATTTTATTTTATGTTTAAAGAAACAATTATTATTATAGCCAATTACAGAATTTAGTTTAAGTTAAGTTAAGGAGTTACCCACAGTTTGACCTTCCCCAGACCACAAATGGCTCATGGGATCCGAAGGCCTTAGTTTATTTGACAAATTGCAAGTTTTTTGGTGTCCAGTTCTCCTCTCAAAAAGACTACAGGTTTCCGGAACTCCTTCAGGAGGAGTTGCCAGTGATGCCAGTGAATCCCGTCTTGACTCGAGGTCCTGCTAGGGACGGCTGCAAACGAGGGTGGACGGGACCCCTACAGGTGGAGGAAAGGACACGTCATCTTCTCGAGAGAAAAAGCAGCAGCTGTTACATCTGAGTGACCGGTGCTCCCCTGAAAAAGAAGTTTGGAGCAATCGCTGAGCCAGATTTTGAAGATGGATCTGGTCAGAGCAACTTTGTCAGGATGTGGCTTGACTACCTTGTCCCGCACACAATTCAGGGTTGCGACCTGCTACTGCGCCCGCAATTCATGCCTGAATAGACTAAAACAACAGACAGCTGGACAAGACTGAAAGCCATCAAACTGCCTGATGCCCTCCACCCACAAGGCGAATAAAAAGCTCTCCCCAAAGAAAAAAAATGAACTTTGACAGAAACTCACAGAAGGAAAAGACTTGAACAAAAAGCTCTCCCCAAAGAAAAAATGAACTTTGACTAAAACCCAAGAAGGAAAAGACTTGAACAAAAAGCTCTCCCCAAAGAAAAAAAATGAACTTTGACAGAAACCCAAGAAGAAAAAGACCCGCACAGAAACTCACAGAAGAGGAAGACTTGAACAAAAGCTCCCCCCCAGAAGAAAAAAAGACTCTTCTCCCCCCCCAGGATGAAATGAACTTATTCCACACACAAAGAACTTCCCCCCCCCCACCAGATGAGATGGACTTGGACCCAACAAAAAAAACTGGACTTATTCCACAAACAAAAAAAAACAAAAAAAAGGGATGGATGCTGTGAAGAAGAATGGTTGATCTATTTCATTTTTTAAGTTCAAACCGGTTGTTTTTACTTTCCTGGGCAATAGTTGATATCAAAGAAGTTTCAAACTTATTTTATTTTTGTGCCCATAAAGGGCTATTTTGTTGTGTGTTTGAGAATTATTTCCCACATCTTTGAAAGTGTATAAGTTCCATTTAATTGTTTAACACAACAAATCAGATTGGTTCTTTTCTTTTCTTTGGTTAAAACAAATTAGATTGGTTTTTTGGTTAAAGCAAATTAGATTGGTTCTTTGGTTAAAACAAATTAGATTGGTTCTTTTTATTTTAAAACCAATTAAATAGCTTATTTCTTTTATTTGTTTAACACAAATAGATTAGTTCCTTTATACATATATATATATATGTTTCTTCTCAAAAGTTCTATTTCTTTGGAAAAACTTGGTTTTTGTGGGTAAATAGACTAATCCCTGCTAAATATATTATTCCTTTTAAAACTTTTGACATAAGCCATAAAGTGAGACCATACTCATTGCAAAATTCTCCTCAAAATCAAAATCTTTATTTCTCACAAATATTGAAATAAGTCATGCAATATGACAATCATCACCACAGAGTTATCCAAAACTTTATATCTCTCAAACCATCCTAAAAATGTGATCCTGAATTTGTCAGGGCGTTACTGTGGGGGCACGGGACGGTGGTGTGAGTTTTTGCCTCTAATTAGAAATTCGGCCTCAGAGGATGTTTTTCCGCACCGCTCACCTGATTGATAATGATCAGTTTATATATGATAAAGAGGATGAAATGATGGAGATGTTCAATATTTATCATCTAAAACTAATTACTCTGACCCAATAATTATAACCCAGCTCACTTATATCAAATATTCTCTGTTCCCTTTAAACACTTATATTTGATAGTACAAACATGTTGTTTGCTTTGCTCCTTGATACAGAAGAGACAGTCTTCTAGCCTTGACAATCTTTGGATTAGATGTTCTTGTTTGATCAGAACCATGACTTGTTTGTTTTATCTGTAAGACGTCAGAGCTGTCAAAACTCCACCTCCTTCTTGTTTAAATAGCTTGTCATGTCCAGTACAATTTGGAATTGTGCAGGACAATGTATTTGAGACCAAAACTAAGTTTCAAAAGACATTAAAAGCCATTCCCCTTTGCAAAGTTGTTTGTCTGATTTAACACTGTTCTCTTGTTTATCTTTGTGTGGTTTTTATTAAGGTAACAGGGGTTTAAAATCCCCATCAATAATGTAGTACAGTACCTTAATTTCATAGCAGAGAAAGCTATGTAGCCTCTGTAAGTAGGTCTAGGGAAAAAAATTATCAGTATTGGTATCGGTTATCGGCCAAATAAGTTTTAACATATCGGCATATCGGATATCGGCCAAAAAGCCAGTATCGTGCATCCCTAGTTTAAAGGGATGAGCATGCGACTCGGCGGAAAAAAACAAACAGAATGTGTAGTATTATGGATTGCTAAAATAAAAATAAAAACCCTTAAAAAAAATTTAGACAAAAATTAAGTTAGAAAAACTTCCAAGAACTCTAAAAATCTGCCTGTCCTACTTCTAATGTCCAAGTCCTTGGAAGAAAGGATGTAAGGATGCAGATTGTGCAGCCAGGAGAGAGATTCTACCCCACCATATTGTGAGAGTCCTTGGGAGAAGCATGCATAGACAGATGCAGTTTGTATCTGTCAGCCTGGATATGATCTACAACACTGGGACTGCAGCCAGCAGATGGTGGGGGAAATTAAATCTGTGACACAGACTGTCACAATGGAGCTCAAAAACACGGTGCAGTGGTTACACCTGTAGATGTGTTTGTCTGAGAGGAAGTTTGTAAGCACACAGGTTTGTGCCGCTGTATTAGGTTAGCATGCTCTGACAGGTTGCCGTCCCAAAATGTAATTCAATATTTACTATACCTCTTCATAAATTGTGTTTACTGTTCAAAATTAACTATTTACTTTCCTGAGGACTACAAAGAAACAAGTATTGCTATAAGAAAAGGTAAGAAAGCACCAACAGTATTCAAAAATAGAATTACGCACAGAGAAGTAATGTTGGGTAAAGCAGTTAAACGGCAAACCGTATTTTGGTCATTGTGGCTGATTTGAATAGCACTGGGGAAAAGATGGGATTAAGTTGTCAGAGTAGCGGCGTTAGGTATTAAATCTTTCCTATAAAGCCTCTGCATGTATTTATCTTTCCTTAGAAGAGGCGCACTGCGATTTCTATGCTGTTTATCCAGTCAGGTTTGTTGTCCAGACTTGTCTGGGTCCGAAGATATTTATTTCCGGCGTTTTGTCACAGTCATTTTCTGCCTCTGCACCAGAGACTATAATGCACAGCAAGCAAATAAAGGTCTTTTTTTTACTGTTGAGGCCATAATTTGCTTACTGCCACCAAACAGAGAACCATCCAACATAACAAACACGCTGAAGTTGGAGACTAAACTCGCCAGAAAACATGTAATAAGAACGACTGTCTATGTCTTTAAAACATAGAAGTGTTGCAGTTCCTGAAAACAAACTGAGATGGAAATGTATGCTGAAAAGTGAAACAGCTGTAGAAAATGTGTGGGAGAATCTTCAACTAAAGATCTCTGAAAAAAATAAAAAAATAAAAATACATGGGCTGACACCATCTTTTCTCTCAACCTCCTTACTTATAAGCATTTGTTCCACAGTGTCCACAGCCTCCATTGTGACGTAGCAAGGATCGACAACATTGTGTAACGGTAAAAGGACTGTACTTGTATAGCGCCTTTCTATCTTATCAAAATACTCAAAGCACTTTACACTACAATCTGTGCCCTCATTTACCCATTCATACAGCACTCTACTGCATCTATACTAATATTAATCAACGCTTTAGATCACACTCATACACCAATGAGACACACATCGGAGGCAATGAGGGGTTCACTAGCCGTGTTTCCATCAAGGTTTCTAGATGCGCATTTTGAAGCATCGCATCAGAAAAGCTGAATGGAAACGGCAAAATTCGAGTTAACTTCCTCTAATTCGCTCAAAAGTTGATACGCTCGCTTGAGGTGGTTTTTGGGGGTTTCGAAAGAGAGCTGATGCGCAAAACGACAGATGGAAACAGATTTGCCGACTCATTTCTGCCGTAGCGAACATTCACGTCATGTGACTGATCAGCTGTTTCCGCTCCGGACAACATGTAACATCGCTAAAACTAGTTGGCATGACAGAATAAATACAACTTGCCCGATAGCAACACATACCTGAAATATTCTCTCCATTTTGCCGAGATGTGTGGTCGGGTTCTGTTTTCAACCGCTACTTCCTGTTTACTGTAGACATGCGTAACGCTGACGTCTGACGTAATGACGCTGACGTCTGACGTAATGATGCGCTTCAAGCCAGTTAATGGAAACACTTCTGATACGCATTAATTTGTATTTACATTTTTGCGAGATTTCAAAAATTAGCTCAAAATTCGAAATGAAAATAGATGGAAACATGGTTAGTGTCTTGCCCAGGGAGACTTTGGCATTTGACTGCTGGTGGAATCAAACCCCCAACTCTTGCAGTGGAGGATGACTGCTATAGCCACAGCTGCCCCTAGTGTAGGAAAACGTTGGCTGCTCGGTGGAACTTGGAAAACCTGCCTTCCTTTCAACAATACAGTTTCTATCTTAAAATTAAATAGGCATACAATCCTATTAGTTGTACTCTAAAGTTTGATATTAAACAAATTTTCACAAAGCAGAACGTTGTCTACTTTTTAAAATCCCACGTTAAAGCGTTATTTCTTAGCATATCTCTTTCTTGACCTTTTGAAAAAAAGTACACTTTTCTCAAGTTCAAAAATAAGTTGCCAGACGAGTTCACAAGAAGTGTGTGAGGAGGCACTTTCTAATTCACGCCCTGACAGAGAAGAATTCTGATAATGATGGGCCTTTTGATCTGGTACCATTAGATAATATTCCTCCTATCTAGAGACAGGTCTGCTGCTTCCCAAAGGACAAGCGAATGTTCTCCGGTAGAAGCAATAAAAAGCCACACAGTATACCTGACTTTCAGTCAATCACAGGGAACTCGGTAGCAACCAGTGTGACATTTCTTTGCTTACTTTAGCTTTTAATGGTGGAGGAATTCCTCAATTCTCAGAGAAACTTGCTGTGAGAGAACTGATGCAAAACGAGGTGAATGTTTTCAGTTTTCAAGATTTGATGGGTTATTTGATAAATGCATATGACTACAAGACCATCTGTTGTAGTTAATATTTGTAGCTTTCGAAAATACAAAAAGTATGAAAAGCAAAGAGGCTATCCCAGTTTAAAAGCAGCATTTGTGTTTGTATTGAGTTTTTTTTTCCTTCTCACAGATATGCAAGCTCCAATTAGATGTTTTTGTTGAATCACTTCACCAAGAATCTTGCAAGTTTGCGCTCATTTGGAAAACATAATCTATTATTTCTAAGCTAGTCTCCACAGCTGTAGGCCTTTTCTCAGGACTTGTCAATTTTGCAATTCCCTAGTTGCTGATATAAGCCAATTAAAACTGTATACTTTTAAGGCCTTAGCTCAAGGCAGTCTGCTCAGAATTTCTTAGCGGTTTTCGAGCAAACTCATCAAATACAAATACAGTAGCAAAAAGTCTATCCACGTCATAGACGAGCTACATCAGTTCTATCATTAGCATTGCTGCCATAACACAGTTTTGACACCACCCAAGTCACTTTTTTGATCTGTCATTGCATTTTACATTCTACATGCTCATCAAATGTTAACACAGTTGAAAATGTGAAATATCGCCATGACATGGAGTAGTGGCAGGACACTGCGTTGAAGACTGATGTGAGCTGAGATGTCTTTTCTGCACAGCGGAGGTTTACTTCATACATCACAGAGACAAGCACCATTTACCTGGACATTTACTGAGGCAGTTCAATTCAAAAGGAGGGTGGGGGTGGGGTGCTCAAGGTCAGAACATTGGCATCGTTACCTGGGTAATGAGTCAATGTTCCCCCTCTGGTCATCGCTCTACACTAGCCTACCACTGCCATGCAGTCCACCAGTCAGCATAGAGACAGAACAGAACAGAATAGTGGATGAACATCACAGAGACAAGAAGGCAGATGCAGGAAAAAAAGAGGGTGAGGGTAAGACTGCAACAATACTTCCACATCACATCTGCCTGTGTGGTCTCAGCAACATCTCATTATTAATCCATACAGGTCAGACGGAGTCTGCCTCTCTCTCTCTCTCTGACACACACTTTCACATGTGATAAGTCACTTTGCAAGCGAGGCAACTGTTTAAATTGGATTGAATTATAGACGAGTATCAGCTAGGAATCTTTAATAGATGACTTATGACAATGCAAGGATAATACAAAAAAAAAAAAAAAACTCGGGCCTTCTCTGTATTCAGTGCGTGAGGAATGAAGAACGGCCGTCTCGGTGGTGTGACCTCTCCAGAGGGGGCGTGAGAAATGTGACGAACAAAGAGTGAGGCTGTTACAGCGTGACAGAATTACAGAGTGGCTCAAGACTTGTGCTTGCTAAATTGCTAAAGCTCAACTTGACTGGGGTGAAAACGGGGCTTGGAGAAGTTCTCGTCAGGTGAGCAGAACATAAATAAACCTGCAAAAATCTCCACGTACAGAGAGGCGGACAGAAAGAGACAGACGGGGGTTCATCCCATGTTAATTACCGGGTTTTGTTTTTAAATATCGACTCAAAAAAAGGACTAGCAGTGGGATTAGCCTGCTTTCTTTGGCCTCAAAATAAATATTTATACAGCAGTCCCTCACTACTTTGCGATTTGACTTTCAAAGACTCGCACTTTTGCGGTTTTTCATAGTAAGAGTGAACGTGAATCACAACTGGCTGATTGATGGATGAGCCACACGAGCGGCATGGATTGGTTATTTAAAATAAATTATTTTAAATGATTTAGCACCTGCTGCAGCTTTGTGCAGCCCACAGGTGCAGGGAGAAGCTCCCCCTGCAGCCTGTCATGATCTCTCTACCACCTGCGGCTCTCTGCCACGCCCACATTTCTGCTCCGTGCTGAAGCAGCACTACTGAAGCAGCTGTCCTGCTGCACTACTCTTCTCGACATTTTTTTTTGTATTACAGTATTTAAATTTAAATTGTTTATTTACATAGAAGGTGGGAGATTAGGAGTGAAACTTGAACTTGGACTACTAAATCTCTACTTCACGGTTTTTCACTTATCGCAAGGGGCATGGTCCTCTAAACCCTGGAATAAACAAGGGACTACTGTATCTTAAAAATAATAGACAAAAAAAACCTAAAAGACATCTCAGAATTCTAAAAAATATATTTTTATTAGACCAGGGTACATACAGAAATTCTTGAGTTAAATTTAATACCTTTTAATACCTTTTTAATACCATCACAATATTTTTTAATACCATCACGACACTGAGCTGCAACCGTAGCTGCAACCTCTTGTACTTCAGTTCAGAGCAACTAATTGTAAAGTGATAGATTACTGTAATTTTCTTCCTAAATTTTGGTAGTAAATGTAGTTTTATAATAATTACTGGATACATCAATTTGCTTCTTGCCTCAATAAAAGCACTGACCTACTTGTTATTTAAATCTAACCCAAGAGAAAAAGTTTAATTGTTCCCACACATAACATATCTCTAATGGCAAACTAAAAACAGTAAACTTGAAAACAGAACAGTTTAGTTAAAAGAATTCAACACTGAAAACATGCATGATTCAAAAAGAGAGGGAGAAAAATAATAACTACCATATTTTTCATCCTGTAAGTCGTAGTTTTTTGCATAATTTACATGCCTTGCAACTTATAGGCTGAAGTGACTTATGTATGGGTTTTTTCTTATTTTTATAAACCATTTTAGCTGAGATATGACTGTTTGCATTCATTCTGACTGAAAAAAAAAACAGCAATACTTGATGGGCCCCATAGTAGTAATAGTTGTATGGCATGCTGTTGGCTGTTGTATCATGTAATAGGAAAACGTGCCTATAATGACAAATTAAAAAAAATTCAAGACAAAAACAACTGGACTTTATTTATTATACTATACTTTATACTTTGTTTTTTTCTTGCACTTTTTAGAATTCACAATGTCCTGGATGACTGAGAATCTTCACCAGTTATTAATGACTCAGTCGGCCTGCCATACTCTCCCCACCTTTCTGCTCTCTGCTTGGAATCTTCAATCCAGCAGCCAGCTGCACCGCCCCGGCGAAATGCAGCTAATTTGACCATTAAAGTGCATTTATTAAGAAAATGATAGACAGAAACACACCTCTGCTATAATTTCGAGCTAACAAATAATTGTTTAGGTACTTTTCTTGTTAAATGTCTTGTTAAATGTCTTGTTAAATGTCGGCGAAACGAGCCGTGATCCACTTTCCTGTTTCTCGCCGCTGCACGTTCACGGAGGACACAAGCAGTGAAACCTTTTTAAAAATAAAGCTGATTTAACCATTAAGGTGCATTCATTAAGAAAACGTTAGACTGAGACACACCTTTGCTATAATTTCAAGCTAAAAAATAATTGTTTAGGTACTTTTCTTAAATGTCGGAGGATCAAGGCGCGTTCCTCTTTCCTGTTTCTTTTTACAGACATGACAAAAAGCCTCGGCCAGCTGTAGAACGCACAGAGAACGTCCTCGCTGCAGCAAACAGAAAGAACGCACACTGACCAACGATATGACATCATTGTTTTAACTAAGGTCCTACTCGGAACATAAAATTAGAAAAGATAAATAAATTCACAGACCTTTTTTTAGATGACAAAACGAGAAAAATATAGTCGTGTAGGTTTAAAAAAATATATACCTCGTCAGATTACGTTTATTACTTTTTAATACTTTTTAATGGCCTTAATTTGTGTTAATTTCATTTACTACCTTTTAATACCTTTTACAACCCCGCGGATACCCTGTAGACAGAAAGTATTTGTGACAAAAATGTGATCCTACTAAATTAAGCAAAGACAACAAACAAGCAATCCTGACAGACAAATGCTTTTTACTTTTCTTTAAAAAACACATGCAAGTCTGTAATGGTATGACTCTCATAATCCATATTTTTCATGATCTGCAGAATAAAATAAAGAGCCAGTATATGAAATAATCATAATTAAAGCTCGACCTTCCTTTGCTCCACTTAAACCTATAATCCAAATCGACTTAGAGCTATAATGACTTTACCATTCTTACTGCATTACAGGATGGGTTGGGGATTTGCTGCAAGTTAGGAAAACTTCATGCGCATGCAAAAGCACATGTACCGGTACATGCATTCACATTTTTTTCTTTAAAAAAAAAAAAGAAGACACTTTTGCTTATGAGGTCATTTTCGTGAACCTATATTCAGCGACTGCTGAGTGAGACATGACGTTATTTCTTAGCAATGCTCAGCTTTCTTTTTTCTCCATACTCTTACATCAGAAACCTCTTGCTCGTGTCTGTGCTCTGCCCCAGAGTGAGGTTTAAATACAGAAACTCAGAGGGTTTATTGGTCACTTTCTCCAGATTGTATTATTTGGTCCACTAAAGTAAAAATAGACAGTCACATGCGAAACAGGCTTCCACATCCTTCAGGCTATCACAGGTCCATTAAAGAGGAGGATCATTAGTCTCCATCATTTTGGTGCTGCCCGGGTCTATCCCTGAGTCGTGCTGCTCATATGAACTTGATGTATCGCGAGGCTAAAAACCAATGGTCTAAAAATAGAGCATAGCTGACGCTGGTGGCCCATAAGGGTTTGCATGTTAGCATTGTTTGTTAACAGTGAATACTGTAAGCACTAATGTGTGTCTGTGTGCATGTGTGAACATAAACCCAACTCATCCTCTGGGTTTTCAGTGAGCAGATTCAGAGAATTATTTTGAGTGAACATGATGTTGGGTTCCGTTTCTCCCCAACCTCTCTGTGCGTTAAGCAAACAAAGAATAATGTGGACAGACTAAAACAAATGTTGCATTGTTCATCCGTTCCAGGCATTCACTAATCTAATGTATACAAAAATGAGCTAACAACACAACATTAAATGTTACGTAAGCTGCCCAACTGATAAATATAATCTCTGCAATGGCACAAAGTTTGTGTTTAGATCTCTGAGCGGTTTTGCTGCTGAGAACGGAGGCAGGTTTGAGCATGTTTTGAAGGGTGGTCTGTGTCTTGGGGTCAGAACAGAGCAGATCTATTACCTCTCAAGTAATGCCATCAACAAGAGCTCAAGGTTTTTGGTATTGTTGTAATTTGAGACCACACAGATGAAGTCACTGGTTCCGATAACATGCCTGAAAGCTTCATATAAATTCTCTATAACATCACAGCCTGAAGCTTTTCCTTGCAATATTTGATAAGTTTACTTGCTCTGGTAGACATTGCATATTCCCAGCACATAGAAACACATTGGAGATGTCCTACTGGAGTCTACATTTTGACATAAATGTTTTTTTCTTGATGCACCTTTCCAAAGCTTTGACAAAGACATCAACTTCACTGGTTTACTTTGGCTGTCTGCCACTTTGCTTTAGGCAGGTAACGGAGAAGGAACTTGCCTGAGTTTGTAAGCTGAGAACAGCTGTCTGCAGGTTTTATGGGCCTACATTGTTTTGGTCCGTGCAACCAAAACAAAGAGCTGAAAAGCACTCAGGTGATGATATTCAGCATCAACTCTGTGAACCCCTCTACTCAGTTTACAATGTCAGCATGGAAATAAAAGTTGAATACAGCCTTTAGTTTGGTACATAAAGGGACATTTTAAAGATTTAAGAAAAATACAGACAGTGTTGCTATAACTAAACGTCTAGAAACAATCCTGTGCATGCACCAAACACAGCACAGTCAAAAAGTGCCTTACCCTTAACAGATTTTTTAGGTCTTTGCCTTCTTGTCACCATTTAATACTTCAAATCAGCAGGCAAATTTTAATATCACACAAAGATAACCTGAATAAGCACAACATTAGGTTTTGAAAATATTTGATGTATTGGGGGGGACTCTCCAAACCAACCTAGCCCTATGTGAAAAAGTATTTGAAATCCTTGTTAAATCATGAATTAACTGTGACTAACTGCAGATTTTGGAAAGCTGAGTTCAGTTTTACTAGCCACACCCAAACAATTAGTTTTTCACATAGAGCCAGGACGGTTTGGATAGTTTATTTTATACCACTAATGAAGGAAATCATAGAAAACAGCCTTTTGTATTGAATCCTGTTATCTTAGTCTGACATTAACTTTTGTTTTTTGGCTGAGATCTGATGATTTAATTCATTCTGACATGGGAAATATTGAACACTCCTGTTTTCAGACACTAAAGGGCCCTCGAGTAATATGGCAAACCACGTTTCTCATTAATAGGTAAAAGTGGCTATTAATGACAGACTTGGCTTGCCATACAAAGTCACCTTCGTCTCGCTCCGGAACTTCTGGAGCAAACAAATCAGCTGCATTTAGCCGCACCGTCCAGGCAAAATGCAGCTGATTTGACTATTAAAGTGTATTTATTTAGTATACGTTCAACTGAGACACACCTTTGCTATAATTTTGAGCAAACAAATAATTGTTTTTAAGTGTTAATCTTGTTAAATTCTTGTTAAAGTCCTCCCGTGCATATTCCCTCAGCCGCCATTTGGCAGCCACTCGATTTTTGTCAGCGGTGACACATAATAGATGCGACTTATAGGGTGAAGTGACATATTTTTGTTTTTTACCACTTTATTAGACATGTTTGGACTGATGAGACTTATACGGCGGTGTGACGTTTATGGCGTTAAGTACGGTATATGAAGTAAAACGGGTCTCTCTTGTAAATGAGTCCTCGTGGCTCAATGAGACTAACCTGTATAAATAAAGGAACGAACGAACGAATAAACAAAGTACCCTGATGCATGCTCAATAATCCAGGTAGAAAAATCTAAAAAAGCTAAGTCTGGTCCTCTGGACATTCAAAAAAACAAAACAAAACGAAGCAAAAAAAAAAAAAGGAGAAACGTTTCGTCTTTCGTCCGAAAGACTTCCTCAGTCTGAGGTGCTGTATTCAGCTCAGCAATGAACAAAGTGTCTTTTAGTATATAGTTTAGTTAATACATGATGAAAGAAAAGACAATTTGAGACAAAGCTTTCTATTAATGAGACAATTATTGATGTCAGTCCACATTTCGGTAACTGAAGGAATCCGGCCTCAGTGTCCTCTCTGGCCCTCAAATGCTAAAGCTGTGATTAATTTCATCACATTCAGAAAAGCTTGAGGTCATGTTAATGCTGTTTGTCTTTGTGGCCTACATCATTCTTCATGAACAAGAAGGGGTAAATAAAAACAACTTTTATTCACACTGAAAAACGTTCCTTTGGGAAGATTAGCCAAGCAAACACATCAAATCAGTGTGGACAAAAGGAGAAGAATATGGATGGGTGGGTGTAGAAAGATGGGATTAAAACGAGGATGGAAAATATGTTTTTGAATGAGAGATCTGCTTTAATGACAGCGTAATGGCAACGGACAGCCATTCTCCCCCCTCTGGCTAACTCTGGAGATCTTTGCTTTATTTTTCTGACGAAATAATTCATGTGTAGCATCCACGTGACAAAATTACAATCAACGGAAGAAGAAAGAATTCTCCTACAATTGGAAAATAATCAAACACCAGTAAGAATAGACGCACATCTACAGTACCGGTATATGAATCTTTTTTTTTTTTTTAAGTTCAAATGACAGGGAGGGAATGACTGATTCATGAACGTCCTTTTAAAAAATACTCTGGATTTTAAACAACACAAACCTTATTTGTGTTGCATATTGGCTGTAACGTTGCTTTGTCTTGGGAGAAGATTTAAACATAGGTGTATAAGAGAGGTGCAAAGAGAACAACCTTCACATGAATGTGAAGAAGACGAAGGAGATGATTGTGGACTTCAGAAGGAACAAACACACCCACACCCCACTGTATATACATAGTTCCCAGACATGCCCCCAGTATTGCGCAATACCGGTTTTGCACCATATCTAAAGGCAGAAAGGCAAGATGAAAGGCAAGATGGCCAACAAGCAGACGCGAACAACCAGAGCAAAAACACGAGTAAACTGTCTCAATCATATCTAACCAGCTAAAAAAAGGTTGAACTAAAATAACACACAGCCAGCACAAACAGTCCAAGCTGAACACGGACCAGAACCAGCACTTTGAGTGTTACCGTGTTGGAGGTTAGCATAGAGTTAGCACTGGGGCCGAGGGTCCGTCGAGCTCAGGTCAGACGGCGTTTAACCGTCGCGGTTGCGGGGGCACATCCCATGGGACCGACGCGTCGCCCGCACGACTTGGCTCCGGTCCTCCTTCTCCAACTGGGACGGTTTCCCCCGCCGGTGTTCTGGTGGACCGAGGCCATTGTCGCGTTAGCGAGATGCTAAGCTAACAGCATGCAAGACGGTTTGCTAAATAATGAAAAAAAAAAACCCAGCTCTAACACACAGACAGTTGTACTCTAACATTGTTCTGACATAGTTTCACAAAATGATTTATGTAGAATATTTTGTTTACCGGCCAAAAGTACGACGTCTTCCAGAGCAGATCCAAAGCCAGACTCAGAGAGTGAAGGAGCTGCAGTCCAGCTTCTCCGATGAGATAAATCCTTCCCGTTTACTTTTTTTTTGATTAACTGAAACCTGCGCGTTGCCCAAACGTCTACCCGAATGGAACACCCACTGACACAACACGAAGTAACCATTGCAATTAATTAGAAATTAACAAAAAAAACAACGTGAAAAATGGACATCTATCAGAACGCGATCCAACTGCAGCATAGCCTACCTGTGGGAGGGTCAAAAAGGACAACCCACAGATGTGACGTCACATGGGAACTATGTATAGGTGGATCTGCGGTGGAGGTGGTCTCCAGCTACAAGTACCTGGGTGTACACTTGAATGATAACCTCAGCTGGAGCAATAACACCACCAGCCTGATCAAGAAAGGACATCAAAGACTCTACTTCCTCAGACGGCTGAGACGAGCTGGTCTGAGAAGCTCAGTCCTCACCTCGTTCTACAGGTGTGCAGTGGAGAGCGTCCTGTGCTCCAGCATCAACGTGTGGCATGGAGGCTGCACAGTTGCAGAGAGGAAAGCTCTACAGAGAGTGGTGAAGGCTGCACAGAAGTCTGTGGGAGTCAGTCTCCCCACCATCACAGACATTTACACCTCCAGATGCAGAAAAAGAGCCACCTGCATCATGAAAGACCTCACTCACCCAGCACACTCACTCTTTGCACCACTCCCCTCGGGACGGAGGTTGAGGAGCATCAAATGTAGAACCACTAGACTGAGGAACAGCTTCTACCCTGAGGCTGTCAGACTCATGAATAAATAAATAATAAGAATAAACACTGCAAAATGTCACATCATGTTGATACTGATCTGTTTCTTGTTGCTGCGTTCATCTGTGACCATCTGCTCATGTTCGTGCTGCTGTTTATAATGATGTTTTTCTACTACATTAGGGCTTAGTGTATTACTAGCTGATGTCTCTCTTAGTTAATCCTAGATGTTATTATTGTTTTTCTCTTGCATTTGTTGTTGGATGTAACTGGGACCCTGTGTACATAATCTCGTTTTCAACACATGTACTACATGCGGTGCAAATGACAATAAATTCTCTCTGACTCTGACTCTGATAAAAGAGTTATATTTAAAATGGTATTCATTTTAGAAAATAGTCCATGTTGCATATTAGCTAAAGGAATGAGCTCTGCATTAGCAAAAAAAAAAAAAAAAAAACATTCCTTGCATTTTCTTTTTCACCTTGTTGAGTTCACATTAGTATTTATCTGCTCCTCCATGACACTGCCAATACCAGGAATCCACGGATTTAGTAAATGTTTGTGTATGAATTATTAAAGCTAATACTGATATTTGCTTTTGGACATATAGGGATGAAAGCTTCAAGAATGACTAGCAACTAGGAGAAGGGGAAGAGTTTAGGAGGAAAAAAAAGAAAGTGAAAGGAAAAAAGGGGCTTATCTTACCTTCCAGCACTGTAAGCTTGGCACTGGTGTTGATCTCGCCAGCACTGTTAGTGGCTGTGCACTCGTAAATGGCTTCGTCTCTGGGGGTGCGCAGTGGCTGGATCCGCAGTACAGAGCCCGAGCCATCATCAAATTCAATCACCTGTGAGAGCCGCAGCAAAGCAAAAGGCCAGAAATGTTGTTTTTAGTGGCCTCTTTTCCTTTTCCAAACATATTACTTGATTGCAAGATACAACAAAAATTGATTTAGACTTGACAATATCAGTTTTTGACTTAAATTATTTTTCACATTTTAAACTTGAAAGCCAGATGGGTAATTGTTGCACAAAGTACAAACTGTCTGATGTGGACATCTGTGTTCTCACATGAATCTATGTCATAAAGAGAGGTTAAATAAAGTGGCATAAAGGTACACGTCATATTTATATCATGTATTCGTGTTCACTTATAATCTGACAATGTATACATCAGGGCTATTCAACTGGCAGCCAATGAAAAAAATGTATTATTATTTTTTTAGGGGGGAGGGGGTTTCTGTGTTTTGGGTTCTGTTTATTGCATTTATGATCCAGTGAAATAAAACCAACACATTTAAAAGGTAACAGATCATTGTAATACTTGGTTTATTTACATAGTGACTTTAATCGCTGGATGTCCGGACCCTGAGTTGTTAGCTTCAGAAACTGTGCCCCCCTCAGCAGTTTTGTTGAATAGCTCTGGTATACACGTCCTGATGCATGCTCAATAATCCAGGTAGAAAATTCTAAAAAGTAAAGTCAGGTCCTCTGGATGTATTCTGATTGTTGAAATGTTACGTCTTTCATCCAAAAGACTTCATCACTCTGACGAGCTGCACTAAACTCAGTCTTATAAATAGCGCTTTCACATAGTGAATCAACCAGTTTGATGGTGACAGACAAAACTAGTTGTTCACGTGATAAAGAAGGACCAACAGTCTAACGACCGATCGTTAGTGCCCTGATGGCCACTTGCTATTCACAGGGAGCTGAGTGATACTAGCACGAGATGGGGTAGAGGCAGGGCAGCCGACCTGAGACCCAAAAGTCCCATGTTTGATCCCCAGCCATAGCATGTCGTGGTGTCTCTGAGCAAGACACTCAAATCCTAATTGCTCCCCGGGTGCTTACATAGCTGCCCACTGCTCCACCTGGGTGTATCCTAGGTGCGATGGGTTAAATGCAGAGAACTAATTTCATCATTGTATGGGAACATACAGTGATGACCACACACACACTGTGAAAAAAAACAATCACATCATGTTGCTGCTGATCTGTTTCATGTTGCTGCTGATCTGTTTCATGTTGCTGCTGATCTGTTTCATGTTGCTGCTGATCTGTTTCATGTTGCTGCTGATCTGTTTCATGTTGCTGCTGATCTGTTTCATGTTGCTGCTGATCTGTTTCATGTTGCTGCTGATCTGTTTCATGTTGCTGCTGATCTGTTTCATGTTGCTGCTGATCTGTTTCATGTTGCTGCTGATCTGTTTCATGTTGCTGCTGATCTGTTTCATGTTGCTGCTGATCTGTTTCATGTTGCTGCTGATCTGTTTCATGTTGCTGCTGATCTGTTTCATGTTGCTGCTGATCTGTTTCATGTTGCTGCTGATCTGTTTCATGTTGCTGCTGATCTGTTTCATGTTGCTGCTGATCTGTTTCATGTTGCTGCTGATCTGTTTCATGTTGCTGCTGATCTGTTTCATGTTGCTGCTGATCTGTTTCATGCTGCTGTGTTCATTCGTGCTCATCTGCTCACACAGACTCATGTTCGTGCTGCTGTTTGAAGTAATGTTTTTATGCTATTACTGTAGTGCCTAGTGTATTTTTAGTTGATGTTTTTCTTAGTTCATATCTTAAATGTTATTACTGTTTCTCTTTTAGATTTTATTGTTGGATGTAACTGGGACCCATAATCTCGTTTCATAACATGTACCACATGTGGTGCGAATGACAATAAAGAATTTCTGACTCTGACATAGCACTTATTATTATTATTATCATTATTATTATAAATAGCATTGTAAGAAGGTGACAACTGGACAAGGACATACATTTATACATGTGTATGTGTATACTGTATACTGTATATATATATTCTTGTATTTTTTAATGTAAAAGTCATGACTTAGCACCAACCTCGAAGCGCTGGGAGCTGACTTTCTTGCCTTTCTTCATCCAGGTTATTCTAGGCTTGGGTTCTCCAGTGGCCTGGCATACAAACGATGCAACCCCCCCAGAGATGCCTGTCTGGTCCTCGGGGGTTTTGATGAAACTTGGCAAGCCTGGGAAAGATGAAGTAAAGGGGTAGAGGGAGGGAAAAGAGTAAATGGAATGGAACAAAATAGAGGGGGACAGAGGGACAGGTGAAGGTGATGTTAGCGACTGTTCCACGCAAGCATTTTAAACATTGTAAACTTTAGGTATCACTTTCTTCTCACAAAGGCATTGTTGCTCTGCACACCTGCAGCTCAGTCATGGGGAGAAAAAAAATCAGTCTTTGTGTCTGCCTGTCACTGTATCATGTTGAATTTCAAACATTTATTTTTAGATGAAGCTTCTGAAACAGCTGGCATCATCCACAATCCAAACAAGACATCTACTGTGTTTGGAGTCTGTGCCTTTCCAACTTCATTGATGATGTGTGTTTACAACAACATTGTGCACTACCATGGAGAGAACCTCCAACTGTGTTTTCATTCTTTTGCCTCGAGGGTTTGACTGGGCACCACACCTAGCATCATTGTGCACAAGACAATGAAGTGTGTTTCTCATTGACAGCCTGTCAAACCTGACATGATGATACAATGAGCACACCTTAGCTCTCTGCTATAGCATCCGTGCAGACATGCATAATCCTGGCCTCAGCAGCATGAGACAATGCTACCAGCTATTACTAGCTCCGTCAGCTCATGTTTCATCTGTAGAGTCATTAAAAAAGGGGGCAGACAAGCAGACTGCCCCATTGAGACATGCACAAAGAGGTAAATCATTATGCTCTGTACACTGGAGCCGCCAGGCTTTCCCTCACCGAGAACACACTGGGGAAATCCAGCAACAGCTTTCACCATTCTACTCTTTTTTTTTTGGTATGTTTTCTGATACACTTGCATTGTAAGAAAAAATATGGAATGTGGGGTCAATTTCTGGACAG
The DNA here is from genome assembly GCA_038048925.1 of Garcialebias charrua. Lineage (NCBI taxonomy): Eukaryota > Metazoa > Chordata > Actinopteri > Cyprinodontiformes > Rivulidae > Garcialebias > Garcialebias charrua. The sequence goes on along the minus strand of JBBPBX010023243.1, from coordinate 21,838 downwards.
AATAACCCAGCAAATCATTTAGAAACCATGCCATCACTCAGTATTCACATGGGGAAGAGAGAATGTGCAAGGTGTCTTTGCTCTAGGTGTTTTCTTTGAGCAGCAGAGGAATGGAGAATAAGAAACTGCAAACCTGCAGGCGCAAAGTGTGCAATAATACATAAAACTTTTATGTTGAACATTGTGACTGCAAACATTCAAATGTGGGTCAAAGAGAGGGGTCGCCACAGTGCAAAACACCTGCAGGAATCCAGTGGAGGTGATCTATTGAAATATTTACACAGCTAATTTTTTACAAACTATTATTTTTCAATTATTCTGTTTAAAAATAAACATTGTTTTATCTAAAATATATATAAGAACTAAGAAAAGGCAATTTGAATGAAGCAAAAATAATTTGCGAGAAAAAAAGTCAAATGAAACATCAAATTAGTATAAAATACAAGGAAGATAACAAAAGTTTTATTTAAAGAAATAGAAAAGAATACCAGGAGTAAATATTTCCTGCTGTGTAGACTTTTGTCTTATTTAATTCATTTACGGTAATTAATTTGATGAGTGAGTGTTTATGAAAATTTTAAACGGGCTCTTTTAGGAGTTCAAATAAAAAAATTAAAACAGTTTTTGTCATAAATTAATTACACACTTGAAAATTGTGCTTGGTTCAGTGCCACGATGAGGTTAAGGCGTATATTGTTTTAACATTATACTGTAATATATTATGAATCAAATAATCAAAGTACCGTATTTTTTGGTGTATAGGTCGCACCCTTTTATGGTTTTTTTTCAAGGCCTGCGACCTATACACCAGTGCGACCTATTTATGGATTTTTTCCCCCCCATATTTTTAGACCAATTTTTGGCTGAGTTATGACCCTTTTTCACTTTGGCAGAAAATGGTGCAGTACCACTTTCGGCCGCTAGGGGCGCAGTGCAGTACCACTTCCAGAGGAGTACACCGACCCAAGAAGAAGAAGTAGACCGTTTCCAGCTCATGTGCCCGAAAAAAAGCTCCTCTGCTCGGACTGATTCTGTCGGCCTCTGGGGCTGGATGTAGCTTATGTTAGCTCTGTTTGTTTGCTGTTTGTCAGCAAGATAAGTCAAGAACCACTCAGCGGATTTTTCTGAAACTTACAGAATGGAATGGAATCACAGTGTGGACGTTTACAAGTGAGTACCTTTATTAGATGTTTGAGATTAAAAAAAATAAAAAATAAACGATCTTTTTGTAGCATTTAGCTTCTAGTGTTAGCTTCTGTATTTGTTATACTGTAAATAGCTTCGAAACCACTCGGTGTATATTTATTTCTGCTTACAGAGTAATTATAACACTTCAATGTACTTAACTATGTCCTGGATGAATCATTTGAGATGAGATTAGATTTTTTATTCGTGTCAGAGGTGGACTGGTCTCATGTTAGCCTTCATTTTTTATCTGTGTACTTCTGTTTACATCATAAATAGCTTCAAAACCACTCGATGTATATTTTTTCTGCTTACAGTGTGCAATTATAGGAGCTTTAATGTACGTTACTATGGTCTCGAGAAAACATTTGACCTAAAATTCGATTTTTTTATTTGTGTTCTGAGAGACGGACTCCTCTCGTGTTTAGCTTTGTTAGCTTCTGGCAGACATTAGCAGCAGAGCTAAACACTCGGTCCATATTGCCGGGTTGACTCAGCGGTCACGCGGCGCGTCAGCGGTGGATGACGCGTTACGTCTGCAGTGACGTAGGTGCGACCTATACACCGGTGCAACCTATTTATGGATTTTTCCAATTTATTGATAAATATTGGACACTGCGACCTATACAACGGTGCGACCTATACAACGGAAAATACGGTACCTTCAAACTGCACTGTATGCACAAAATGGAAAACAAAAGTTATTTACTATGTAAAAAATAAAATCAATCAAAATGTTCACAAAGCATGTGATGTTCAAATAGTGGTCATATACGGTAAGCTCAATAGATTCAAGACAATTTGGTCCTATATTTTCATCCATCCATCCATCTATTCATTCGTTCATCCATCCATCTGATAGTCTTTTCAACCACCTGGAAATCTAATGATATTTTTGTCCCGAGAATAAGATTTAGATGGCTATGGCACAGCCATAAATCCTTTTCTATAGCAGCCAAATGTGACTGACACATGCAGGTGGAAGTGGGAGAGCTATATTCAAGATTAAATCCAGATAAGCATGAGGAATGTATGCCCGAGCATGCATCACTGCGCACATGGATGGTGGGGTGGAATCTTCAAGACGTGATTATCACCAATCTGACTTCCAAGAGTTGCCACAGACATCTGTCCATAGCGGTTTCCTTGGGATTGCCGTCTTTCCGCTTTGATACCCCAATAAAGGCTCAGACAGCATAAAAAAAGCCTTCTGCACATGCTTCATGTTAACGGATGGCAAATCACAACAAAAACATTTAATTCAGGAGCCTCAGAATCTTAAAACTTGTGAGGATTTTCGATGTGGGTCAACTGGCCTCTGTGAGGTTTTCCCGCATTAATCCTCTCAGACATGCCTCTATAGCTGACCTGTGTCTAAAAGGCCAACGTATGGCAAACTTGAAGCTGTTCATTGTTAATCCAAATCTCAAATTCAATCCCAAGATTTCAAGAAGCACTCTCGTGACCCTAAACCCCTGACTTACAGATGGGGTTAATAGTGGTCCTAACACACTCCATTGAAACGCCAGAAGCACTTATTTCTGGACAAGGAGCGTTTGCTTTCCTCCATCACTGTGGCACTGCAGGTGGCTGAGGATATCAAAACTGGTGGGTTTGTCAGTTCTTTTCTAAGAAAGACAAAATCCAGACTCATCCTTTTTTTTTTCTTCTCTAGCTTGCACCCCATTTTTCTGGCTGTCAGGCAGTTGTCGCATGAAAACAATGAAAGGGACAAGGTGGAAAACACACAAGCCTACCTATGCAAATTCTCCTCTCAGCCATGACTGCAAGCTCAGAGCTGCACTCTTTCAATGCTTTCAAGCATCACATCCAAAACTCCTATTTTGTCAGAGCTTTAACATGCATTCTTATGTATCTGTCAATGTGTAGAAAGAGCTGAACATTTCTCCAGAATATATCTGGAAGAAAGTTGCAGCATGTTTAGAACTACTACTGTCCATGATTGCTTCATTTTACTACAACTTTAGCCAAAATTACAATCTAATTACTAAAAACAAAACAGTGAATTAGCCAAAGTCAAAATCAAAGCAGACAAATGTATATCTTTCAATGCATAATGTTTTATTACTGATTTTGATCACCAAATAATGCAACACACATATAAAACTGCAATCACTGTTCCAACAGTACACAAAAGAAGAATGGTCGATGGTGGGACCAAACAATTTGCTTTAACAAGTGCAAAAAGCCTTTCATGTTATAACGAATGAATTAATTACATGAATGATTAAGAGGGGAAAAACACATTCAGTAAAAAATAAAAAATATATTATTTTGTAGGACTATTAAGTGTTTCTGTGTAGAGCCACTCATCCTGAGTTGCATGTTAAAATATATTTCGAAATCATAGCAGTATTATGGAAATTACTTTAAACCATTTTTATTGCCTTATGAGCAAAAGCCTAATGCACTTTTTACTGGTTTGTATTAGAATCAAGTCATACCATTTAGCTGCTATGCTACAGCATAGACATTTAGTGGCATACATGCGCAAAAAATACACATTTTGCACAATTTCAATATGCAATTTATATTTGACACTACGTTCAGGCTGATGAGTCTCCTCAGAACTTGGTTTTAGGAGGGACTGGAGTGCTGACTGCTCTGTGTGTGTGGGGATTAAACAGCTTCTGTCAGTTAACCTTAAGCCTGCAGCAGTATTTGTGAGGTCTGGGGGCTTGAAATAAATTAAGGGTGTGGTGAGCTACAGATGTGCTATTTTTTTTCACTTGATAAATCTCCAGGATGTGTTATCAGCAAATTAAAAAAACAACATAAAAAATGTGTAAAATAATAGCAAAAGCAGAGAACTTTATGCTGGCAAAATAAAACAGGCAACGGTTTTCTTGTGAATTTATATATAATTTTTCTGAAACGTGCAAAATGTTAAAGGGAATGTGTTCTTTTTCATCTTGCGGGAAGCCTCAGAGCAAGCCTTGCAAGGCAGCGACAGCAGGGAGAGTAGCGTAAATGGCTCTTACGTGGCTAACAATTAGTGTATTCCCAAGCCTGCCAAGGCGCCCGGTGAGAGCTACTCTGTAGGGTAGAGTATCAGCGATCGATATACACACAGCAGAAAGAAAACCATTAATTCTTATTAATAATGGATCAGCAAGTTATCATTTTCATGAGGCAACACTTAGTGGAAATTTGTCTGATGGCATCAGCACAGCTTGTTTTAATAGAACACTTCCATTAAGGCCTTTTCAGACCATTAGCAGGCAACTTGTTTGCAATTAATTCCATATAAAGCTGCCTTCCCTGCAAGTTATTTACCCCGATAAAGTCAACTGCACTTCAGGCTGTTTGTTTAAACCAATAAACCTCACGTTTGCTATCTACTCTTCTGTTTTATGGCTGAATTTGAAGGAACATCGGGTTATTTATACGCAGATGACAGACAAACACATTATTATTATTATTATTATTATTATTTGTTGTTGGAAGTTACACAACTATTTACAGTACAAGACTAAATGCCAAGTGCTGTTAACACAACCTCTGTTTTTAGTCCCTGTACTTTAGATTATTATTTAGCATTAAAACTCAAATAATTCCTCTATCCAATTGTTCAACAATTGCATCAACTAAAAAGCAGGAGTTCAACAATTCCTTAAAACAGTCTTCCTGCTGGGTTATTTCATATTAGCATTATTTTTTTGATTCACTCCTAAATGTCAGGAAAAATGGTTCTTGTAGTCCACAGTCCAATTTAGCATTTAGTATAACATAAGGTACCGGTAAATATTTTCTTCTTAGGGCAAGACATCCATCAGATCCTCAAACGTGAGAAGTCTGAGCCTGAAAATGTAGTCCAAACAAGCTTGTAAATCAGCTGATTAGTTTATTTACCATATTTTTTGCTGTATAAGTCACACCTTTTTGCATAAATCTTCAAGTCCTGCAACGTATACACTGAAGCGACTAATATACGTCTTTTCCCCCATATTTATAACCCAATTTTTGGCTGAGATCTGACGATTTCATTCATTCTCAAAATGAAAATATTGAACACTATCATTTTCAGACATTAGAGGGCCCTCGACCAATCTGGCAAGCCAAGTGTCTCATTAATAGGTAAAAGTGGCTATTAATCAGACACTTGGCTTGCCATACCAAGCCACCTTTGTCTCACTCTGGAATTACTGGAGCAAATATCAAATCAGCTGCATTTCGCCAAGATGGCGTTGCAAAATGCAGCTGATTTGATCATTAAAGTGCATTTTAAAAAGAACAGTTCAACTGAGACACACATTTACTATAATGTCGAGTAAACAAATAATTGCTTTTAGGTAGTTATCTTGTTAAATTTTGAAGAAAAGCACAGCGAGTCCTCCCTCTGGCTCCCGCTTCTGAAAACTGATTTTTAAAATGCAGCTAATTTGACAGTAAAAGTGCATTTATTAAGGAAAAGTTCAACTGAGACACATCATTGCTATCATTTCGAGCAAACAAATAATTGTTTTTAAGTGCTAATCTTGTTAAATTCTTGTTAAAGTCCTGCTGTGCATGTTCCTGCGGCCGCTATTTGGCAGCCAATCGATTTTTGGTAGGGGGTGCACCTGATTCTTAAGTTTTAGCAACAATTGTCTGAACTTCATTTATATTTCAGAGCACTATCCCATGGCCAGTTACAACAAGTTTGTAGTGTTTCTAGGATATTGTTCAAGGGTATGTTTTTCAATAAAATAATATTGGAAAATTGGAGGTGCATTGTGACCTTATAACTTCTGACAGGTTTTTTTTTCTTTCGGCTTCTCCCTTTGTCAGGGGTGCCACAGCGAACTAGTCGCACGAACACCTGACAGTGTTGCTTATAAAACAAAATTGGTATCAGCCAAAATCGGAACTGGCAGGTCAGACTTTTTAGAAATCAGTGATCGGCCAAAAAACTGCATTTGGTGCACCCCTAATTTTTGGCACAACACCGGCCCACGTTTCCGGGTGGCCAACGGTGATGCATAACAAACGCGATGCGTCAGCGGTGATGCATAATAGATGCAACTTTTATGGCAAAGCGACTCATTAATTTTCTCCCCATTTTATTAAGACATATTTGGACTGATGTGGCTTATACGGCGGTGCGACGTGTACAGCTGCAAGTATGGTAATTATTCATTGTACCTCTTGTAAGACTTTTCCCTCTTTCCTCTATGAACTATAAAACACACAGAGTAAGTGGAAAGATATGGACAGTTTCTTTGATGCCAAGAATAATCACTTCCTTCGAGAAGCTCCATGATTGAAACAGATCATTTGCATTTTTAGGCTGTTGCTAGATGCCTCAGTTCCACTCTACAATTTTCAAATCCAATAATAATAAGACACCCAGTTTTTTTTTTAGAATGACAGTTTAGAGGCAAAAGATGATGGAGCTTTATAAGTGTTATAACTAAAGTAAAGTTGCACGAGTAATGTGATTTATCATTACTGAGAGACTAAACTTAAAATGGTTTAAACCTAGAGAGAAAAGAAAAACTTTCAATACCCCTGTGGATGACGAAGACAGACTTTCTATCAGGCCTTCCAGCTCTGCCTGAATTATTCAAGACAGAGGAGAAGAAAAAGAAGTCTGAGTGCAATTACCCTTCACTCATCTCTTTCCAGTGTGAACAACATTACTGTAATGGCTTTCATCTTCTCAAACTGATTATGAACAAGGGAGGTATCTCTCAAGTCTGCTTTCTTGCTTTTTGATTTGTCAGCCAACATGCTGCATGACATTTGGAAAAAAAAATTATATAAATGCTTGAATGAACATTTAAAGCAATATTTTTTTAATGTGCAAGAATAAGCACTATTATGTACTGTACAGTGAGAAATGTTGCTGATAACACGCAACTGGGAGTTTGAGGTGTTACATTACCTGTGGTATTTAAAGTGGCGCCCCAACCTAGATCTAGTCAAAGATGACTCACTGTCTGAATCCTTTCAACCCACTTGTTTCCTTATGGAATTTTTTAGCAGATGTTAGATAAAAGCAGACAATAACTTTTTTGGTTTGTTTTGCCTTCATGGGTTGAAATTATGTTTGCCACCATGTATGTATAAATATACATTTTCCAATAAATTAGGCACAACAAAAGCACATTTCCCAGGTTAGGAAACATGCCATTACCGGAAACTCCTAATGTATAGTCTGTCACACTTTGTAGATGATGCAAACATCACCTTCTTTCTTCCATTAACAACCTCTAAATGCATGCAGCCCTGACCTATGAGACAGGCATGCTAATGTGTTGTATGAACTGCACAGCTCATTTACACAACCCCGAGGCAACATCACCTCAGATGTGCGGCGAGCTCACTTGGTGATATTTGCTCATTTGTGCTGTCATGAAACTGAGCGTTTTTCTATTTTGACACTAAGAAGGACGTCTGACTGTTTGAAGGTATGTGTGGGTGTCGACCTGGGGATGCTTGCTTGCAAAACACAATGCAAAAGAGGGAAAAGAACATTTTGTATGCACTTAGAATATATAATGAGGTCTAATGTTTTGCTATGTTTGCCACTTAAAACCCAACTATTCTGTGAAGAGTTTCAGGCACCTTGTACGATGCCTTGGCCTGGACACTGACATTAATAGACAAAGTGGGTGAAATGTTAAATGTGTTAAGTAATCCCAGGATGTTCTTGACTGGGGTCTCAGATGTTGAAAATGTCAACAAGCTTTTTCCTAAATCCCATTTTGGGGATAGCCCATCCATCACCACACAGTGCCCTGTAAACCCCACCAGTCTCATTGATTGAACTCATTTTAATTAGACTTCCTTCAGATACCATTGTTCCCATCTCCTTACCCACAAAACCCAGAGGTCTTAAGTAATTCAACCTTCCACTTACCAAAACTAAGGAGGAAATTAAATTATTTAATGACTTAAAACACGTGTCACAACAAAGAGATTCTGACTCTGTAATGTGCACTTTGTTTGCTTCTTCATGATTTTGAATTTTTGAAAAGCAAATTTGACTTTTTATGATTTGCACATATATCATTAACATTAGCAATGCCTTCTTCTGCTCCATGTCCACTGAGTACATTAAAATAATAAATGCACCATAGAAGAAGCTTAAATAGCATACAGCAACGGTAATAGATTAGATTTAAATTAAAGGGGACCACAGATGCAAAATTCACTTTTTAATGTTTTTTTACTCAACTTTGGGTATTTACTTCATAAAAAAACAGTCCTTGTGCCAAAAAAATGCACCCAGTGGTTTATTTACTCTAAGTAGATTTATTTATTTTTGATAAATACACCTGGATTCACACTTCCTGCAGTTATTGACGTCACAAGCCGTAGCCAATCACCTCAAACCTGAGTCCAGCCCCTCACCTAGCAACCCCTGGTTAGGCTCAACCCACTTCTGTATTAAACACATGACTGTTGTTTTTCATGATTTCATCTCATCTTTTGTTTATATGTTCTTAATTTCATGTGTACAGCACTTTGTTGCAGCTGTGTTTTTTTTAAATGGCTTTATAAATAAAGTATAATTGTTATTTTTATGTTTTAGTTCAATTTTTAGTGTATTTGCGATCGCTCCCAACGCGCAGCCGGCAAAAATTAAACGAGCGGACCCCCGGCGTAGGGACCAGCGGCAACGGGACACTGCTTCTGGCGCGATGGAGCGGAGCTTCAACTGTACAGCCTCGCTGCAGCCTCGCAGCAGCCTCGCAGCAGCGAGGACCTTCTCCTTACGGATTAATTTACGGGAGACACTTGGTGAACTTTGTGTTGTCTTGACTGGAACAGCGATAACTCCCAAAATCTCCGCGTGCAACGAGCGGAGCTGGCGAACACCGGAAGAGGAACAAGCTAACATTAGCATCGGATTCGGGTGGTCTCATGCTAAAAGGAGCAGCAAATTGCGGCGCGCTCAGACGGGTTTCGGTAAGTTATCTTAAGCTAGCACTAACAGTAAGTCAAATGAGTAATAAAAAAAGAGCTAATTTTAAAACAACAACACATTACAGATACTGGCTGTTACAGAGGGCGTAAACAGATCTTTGAAGGGCGTGGACTTCAAGAAACCGGTCGTTCAAAACGAAAGTTAAAAATGGCAGAATTAAAAAGGGTATAATTAATTATCTAAGAATTATTTTGTGTATTAAAATGAATTAATATTGTCAAGATAGCACACAGACATAACATAAAAATTTTAAATACCTATATGTGGTCTCCTTTAAGTCCAGTATAATCATTATTGCGTCAGTAATTGAGAAGCATCGGAATAGCTGATGAATTAAATCTGGATTTGTGAATTACTGATACTCAGAACAGACTAGAAATAAGTGTGAATGTATAAAAAGTCAAGAGTGACAGTAAAGGAAGTAGTGTTACTTCTGTCAGTAAAGAAATGATTATGAACGCAGAAATGAAACGTCTCTCTTCATCTGCCCTTTTCTGGAATGACACTGATGGTTCCTGTCATCCTGTGCCACAGCCGAGGCCGGGACACAGTGGAGAGTTTGGGTGACTGCCTCCAGCCCTGCAATTGAGCTCACTAATTAAACTATTAATCTCACACCATTAACCTCCGATGACACTTTCCTCCCTGAATTCTGACATTGCTGCAGTGGCTTATGAAAACAACTTCCCATCAAATCTCTTCAACCTCCAATTCTCGCGCACTTCATCTTTGCTGACACCGTTTCCACATCATATTACTTTTGCACGGCTTGCTTCCTCTCAGAGTACATTTTCTGTTGTTTACATCTCCCTCCACCTTATTTGTGCTTTCAGTGAGGCTGACTGTATGATGTTGGTGGACTGCAGCGGTGTGTGCTAACTGCATTACTCTCCGAGAGCCTCTCCAAGGTGGATCTGGTTACTTTTAATTAAAGAAGTATCAATTCTTCGTCCCTGACAGTGTTTGAAATGGGTGACCATATGGACACTTAAAAATATAATCCAATTTCCAGGCCCTTACCAGCCCCCATCTGGTCACCCATCTCCTAAACCACTTTGGCATTTCCAGCGCATCATTCCATTGTTGGAGCTTAAGGAACTGCTAAATCAGTCTACAGAGGTTAACTCAAAGGTACAAGCATCACAAAGAAGGTCATTTAGATTTAAAGGCTTTGGGAGGATTTTAGTTTTTCTAATAAAAATAAGAAGAAGTTATATGAGGAATTTTCAGTGTGAAATTAAAAGTACAAACATATAATTAGCGCAAGGCCCCAGGAGACATTTGTTTATAGTCTTGTCGTTGCATGATTTAAAAAAAATAACTATGGCAAGAAACGGTGTAAAGGAATAAAAAACTGCAGTTACTCTGCATATGGTACAAAAATCACAAATATGACAATAAAATCTACTGCATGGCTTAGTGATGAGATGTAAAAAAAAATAGTACAGGGTACTTTAAACTTGTTGAGTTAAACATTGTGCCTGTTTAGTCCTGCTACTGGTGGGAGTCTGGTTTGACCCAATGAAGGTCTTGGTGGTCTTGCAGCACCACACAGGAAACTATCTTATATTATAACATGAGAAGAACCGGATGAAACACATACATCAAAAGCTTATTAAAGCCAATGAAATAACTCAGAGTGACAGCACCAGAGAAAGATAACCATTACATTTAAGTGCTGCCTATGTGTGACTTTGAGGCTGACCTTGTGCGCTGCAGGGCCTATTGTGTTTGAGAAAGCTGTGTGGAGGCCCACTTGATTAAGCTGAGCTCCCTGGGGATCAATGTGACGTCTGTGATCAGCACTCAGCCTAATCACATTGCATTGTTTGTCTACTCAATGACAATACAAGATGAATGATCCACAAAGCCATAACATCGATAGTTTTTTGCAGACAGCTTCTTCTAGTCATTTGTCCCGTTAAATGTTAAACGTTGCAATGAACAAGAAGTACAACAAGAAAACTTTGAAAGGCTACAGTCCCGTGCAGGCAAACACAACATAGCGTTCTCACATAAATGCATGTTTTCTACCTGTGGTTTCTTTGCCTGCTTAACTTTTTGAAGGGGGTCACCAAACTGAGGCCATATAATTAGCAACTTGCCAGGCACCCTGGCCATAATATTTGTCTGGTGTCTGCCCTGTAATACAGCAGATCCAAACCAGAAATATCAAGCTCACATAACTAAGCTGCGTACAAATTAAAGACACCAAACACATGCAACCCTGCCATTAGTGGTAGGTGTTATTTTTGACCCCCCCAGCTGTCTTATTTTAATTCTATGCCTTTTTTGCTTTACAGGGTGGATAATAGCAGTTCTCTTTCTGTGTGTGCTTACATTACACACAGATAAATCCCATACCACATGCCTTTTCCCCCCCTCAGTTTCATTATGTTGAAACTTTGCTTTTTTTCTGCACCCATATTCAAGCACAAAAGTTTGGGTGTAGTTTCAGTAAAACAATCTTGTTGTGACTCGTGGCATCAGAGTACAGTATACTGTACTTGTCAGTTAATTAAAACGAATGACGTTGATTTTTTTTTTATCTGCACACGATACGATCGGTGAAATTAAAGACCAGAGCAGCCTAACTCTCACAGAAGAGGAAAAACAGCAGCAGGATATGTGTGCATCTTTAAAAACCTCTGGGCTGCTAGGTAGAACACCAAATACATGTCAGGGAGATACATTATTATAAAATGGAAAAATATATAAATAACGAAACAATCAAGGAATTCAAATGACTTGGCATCCAACATTTTTTTGCTTGTTATTCACTTTTGCATGTAGCTATCTGCGCTACATAGATTAAAGACAGCACAAAAAGCAGTACATTTTAATAACCAACGCTGAGCTGCTCTGAACATCTGACAGATTAAACGTTTTCAAATATCTGTGCGCCTCCAGTGATCACAACGTGAGCACATTCTTTATAGTTTTATAAAACTGCATACCACAGTATGGTAATCAGTTTTTTTTTTGTGCGTGTTTGTGTGTGCAAGAAAACAAACAGGAATGCTACATAAAATGAGAGAAAAGAAGATAAAGCGAGTCATATTATGGATTTTTTTAGGGGTGCAACAATAAATCAGCCGGACGATTTATCGGCCCCAATTTCCCTAATTTTGGGAGATTGGCCAATACGTACATGAGAAACCGATTTTTTGTTGTTGTTTTAACAACAATTGTCTCAACTTTATTTATATTTCAGAACCTCATGGCCAGTTAAAACAATTTTGTATTGTTTCTAGGGTATTGTTCAGTTTTTTTTTTCTTTTATAAAATAAGATTGGAAAATTGAAGGTGCATTACAACCTTATAACACCTGACAGTGTCACTTATGTACACAAAATCAGTATCGGCCAAAATTGGAATCGGCAGGTCAGGTTTTTTAGAGATCGATGATCGGCCAGAAAACTGCAATCGGTGCACCCCTGTTTTTTTTTTACGTGGTCAAAACAAGTACTGTACATCATTTGCTTTTAAACCATCAATTCTCTACTTATTTTCAAGTTGTGGGTTAATTTTATTTGTCCGAGTTTAATATTTATTAGCAACTACGGCTCGATGGCAAAAGCAAGTTTTATTTCAAAAATATCTCTGGAGATGTAGGCCTTTGTGTGTAAAACAGAACTATTATCAAAAATCAACTGAACAACTCCAGTCAATCTTTGACTTTGTCTGATCAAATTCCATGCAGAACAAAGGCAGTGAACACACCACGAGAAAAAGACAGGATGGCAAATAGTTTTCTACAAGGTCAAGTTTACAGTGATACTGCACAAAAGACAACACACCATAAGAACACAGGCCTTTTAGACAGAAAGGCAAAGGTTAGAGAAAAACAAATCCTCTTTGATGCATGTTTGAAAAGACAGAGCTCTTGCTGTGGTCAGACTGGTAGAGGGGGGCTCAGGGCATAATTGAATTACAGTGACCCAATGACAGAACTATAGGTGAGGTCATATATTGAATTATTTCTGTTCCTGACCTCGTCTTTGATGGGGGAGTGCCTCTTGGCAGCCCCAGAGACCCTAAGGTCCAGCAACAAAGACACATCTTTCAGATTGTCTTTTTTCAGCCCAAAGTGTCATTCACAAAGACAACGAAGCACACAGGCTGTCAGATCTGCACTGTATGCTTATTTTTAGCTCAGACACTAAAGTTTGTACCAAACGCGAGGGCATGATTTTGACACAGATGTCTGTTAATTGTAATCCATTACAAGATGGAATCTAAATTGTTTAAATGAAGTGCGAAAACTAATTTTTATCAAGTTAATTTGCAACAATTACATCTCCTTATATAATCTCCTTATATAGGAGGCAGCTGATCACTGAATGCGATGCCAAAATCCACAGTGGCGCATTTTTACATTTTAAAGTAAACTATTGCACAACAGTACAGGTGAACGGGGTTACTTACTGTCTGCCAGAGAGGAGATCACCACTGAGCTGAGTAGAAGCAGGAACAGCGACGCCCCTCTGGGCAGGAGGGGCCCTGCCAGGTGAATGTTAGGCACCATGTTGGCACTGCTTCCTCCTCAGTCCCCTGCTAGACGTGTCCCACTCTGACAGGATCAAACACTAACACCTGGGAGAACAAACACACGCAGAACAGGGCACACAAAGATTAGTATTCAAACTCGGCTTTGTATTTGCATACATTTGAATCGGCAGCAAAACACAGTTATGCAGAAATATCAAGAGCAAGTCACAAAGCAGAACCAAACGAGACCGATTTTAAGTGTACTTGCTTTAAAAAAAACAAAACAAAAAACAGCAACAGCAGCAGCACACAACAGTGGAGATCTTTGTTCACGATCAACGACGCGTCTTAATACCCAAAACAAATCCTGCTCGGAGCAGACGACAGTAAAAGTGAAGTGAATGTAACATCCAGATTAAATCAGCAGCAGAAGAAAAAAAGAAATTGTGTGTTGTTCAACAGAAGGAAATTATTAAGGAATAAAACAAGAACCAAAGGGAGGTCAGGATGCAGAATGAAACGACTCAGTCGGCCGATCACAGTGGGACTGGTTAAAAACCCAGAGGACCTCCTAAACACAAGTCCCAAAGGACCACAGCCCACTTAATGTTCCCCATTAGGAAATTGAAACTGTGGCATCCAGATGGTTTCAAATCACACAAATAGCCATGATCTCATAGAATTACAACAAGGCCGTATTAATAAAACTATAACATGCAACACAGTAAACGGGGGGGACTGGGAGTTATCAGATGGTAAACAAAGACAAAGCAGGTGTACTGCAAATAAGCCATAATTATTCCAACTATCTTACAGAATGCATTGGTTTATTGGAGGAGACACAAAACAAAGACTGTCCTTCAAATGAAACCACATCAGAATTAGATTCACTGTTAGATATAACTCAGCCATCTGATTAAGATATGACCTTAAGTTTGTTACAGCCTCCAGTAACAATGTCTGATGTCATTATAAGCAAAGTAACATTGCATTCTTGTAAATTGAACTAACTATAATTCTAATGAACGCTATCTTGCCAATGGCCTTCTGTGATGTGTAACTGTAATGCTGTAAAGAAAATGACACCACAGTGAGGACCGATCTCACTCCGTGGATGGAATGAAAAGCATCACGTCGAGAAAATCCCACAACGAAAGACCTAAAACGAGCAAGAATCATAGCAAGCATGCCTATGTCACTGATTTTGGCAGAATATTTTTAAAGGGTATTTATGAGCTCTTTCAGTGAAGCTCACCGAGTGGCAACGAACAATGCTCATTTCTGTATTTGCGAAAAGGGAAAAAGTGAAGTTGACAATGCAGAATATCTTGAGGCTTGCTGGGTGGCCAGTCAGCTTTAGTCTATTCAGTTCAGCTAAATAAGTTAAAGTGTCAGGAACACAATGCCTCCAGTATCTGGTGGAGAAAAAAAAAACATTCTTGAGCCCTTGGAGGTCTTGAGCAGCCCATTACTCATGTGGTTCCTTTCTATATTGGTGGAAACAGGAAAAAGGCACACTACAGCCACATATAAACCACCATCTTTGTTTGACATGACAAACAAAAACAATCTTTAAGGCTTAGAGAAGCAAAATGTCAATCTGTTTTTTAGTTTACTTTGACAAGTCATTCGGTGAAAGACAAATACGTGCATGACTTAGTGAGAGCATGAGAAGGAATGCAGTGAATGAGTCTGGACTGGTACCTCACCTGGGCATGGGGCAAAGATGCAGACAGGTAGTGATGACAGCCAGCTCTTCATCGCTGCCTGTCACTGTACAGGAATGTGCCTCCAGGCTTTCACGCCTGCTAAACTAATTTGTGATTCCAAGCACACCTTGCATCTAAGAAATTTCCAAACGCAGTACAGTCAACATTATCTATCGTCAGTGAAGGATTCAGCTGTGATCGTATCAAAGTGGAATACACTCCACCCTGCACGTAGACTTCGGAGAAATCAGCAGCAGCAGCTCAAGTAATTTAAACCCCCCCACCCTCGAAGAAAAAATGGCTTTCCTTTTTAACTGTTATTGGGAAAGCGGTTTATTGCTGGTGTGTTAAGCTGTTACAGTCTGAAGAAGGAGAAGAAGAAAAAAAAAGCACAAATACGTTGCTGAGGATGCCAAAAAAAACTGGATCACGCCCCTGCTCTGCAGCAGGAATTAAAGATGTTTAGACCCCATTTTTATTTCCAGTTAATACCCAAACTTAGCGTAGCAAAGTGAGTGTAACACACATCAATTTTACTGGCTGACTAATTTGTTATGACACTCATTTTAATGTACGTCAGTGCGGCTCTTGATCATGTCAGTGGAGAGAAAGTAAGTGAAGCTCATAGAGCTGGCTACTCGCCGTGCTCCAAACCCTTAGCGGTGGAGGGATATCTTTCGCAGCAGACGCCAGAAAGAGGCAGATGCTTTTCAACTTCAATGAGACAAATTCCTTGAGCGAGGCTTTTTTTATTTTTATTTATCTGCTTATTTACCCCAGTGAAGCTTGGTCCCTCCTAGCTGTGCATAAAGACTTTGGGACGAGTCTTGCCACTGTGTACATTTGTATTGTAGCGGCAGAGCAAACAAGAGGACGGCGATAATGTGGAAATGCTGCAGTGTGATCCAGCATCTAAGCAAATGGTTCAGCAAACAAAAAGACATTGTTGTCTGCTGTTTTGCAAGTATGTGGGAGATGGGAGAGAAAAAAAAACTGTGAAATTGTGGGAGTGGATGCTCATCCTTCTGTGTTTCTAATGATTTCTCTCAAAAAGCTTGGTTAGTGTGNTGTCCAACAGTTGAAAGGAAATGGCTACATTTGAAAGAAGCGCGCGAAGCAAGAGGCGTTGATTGGTTGGATATGATCACATGCTACTTCCCCCGATAAACAAGAGTGGCGTTGATTGGTTAGGACAAAGTTCACATGCAACCTGACAAGCAAGAGTGGCGTTGATTGGTTAGGACAAAGTTCACATGCAACCTGACAAGCAAGAGTGGCGTTGATTGGTTGGGACGTATATGATCACGTTCTACCCCCAATCCAATCATAACGCATGAAGACCACAAACAGAAAAATGGCAGAAAGCAGTACTTCACGTTTCACGTACGCCTGGAGTAACGCAGAATAAAATTGAATAATGATAATAATAATGATGATAATAATAATACCCTGATGCATGCTCAATAATAATAATAACAATATACTATATATATATATATATATATATAATATATATATATATATAATATATATATATATATATATATATATATATATATATATATACAGTATATACAACAATATAAAAAAAACTGACAAAACGTTTAAAACAGAAGTACTAAAAATAAACCAGTGTGAAAATACTTTGTGTAAAATATCTTGGCCAAAAGTTTAAACAGAAGTATAGATTAAGTATACTTAGACTTTTAGTTTATTTTTAGTATAAGTCAAGTATTGTGTAAAATAAACTTGGCTAAGTATACTTTTGATAAGTACCTAAAAAGTAAACTGAAAGTATACTCTTATTTTTTTAGTTTAAAATTAGTGTACTTTAAGTATACTTGCATATACTACTTTTTGGTAAGGGGAGTGATGTCTTTATTTATTTAAAACCATGACCAGGAAGAAAACAGTTCTTTTTGGGGTTGTTTTTGCATGAAAAGCTACAGAAAACGCACATCTGCTGCTAGCGCAATTATAGGGCCTGTTAAGGCGATGCTAGCAATAGCCCCACTGCTGCTCCCCTCCTGGAGAGCATGATGGCGGCGGCTAACAGATTTCACTGGGAAGTTTTTCAGGCAACAACCGCAGGAAGTGGTGAGTGATGTCTTTATTTATTTATTTAAAACCATGACCAGGAAGAAAACGGTTCTTTGTGGCGTTGTTTTTGCATGAAAAGCTACAGAAAGCGCACATCTGCTGTTAGCGCAATTATAGGGCCTGTTATTTTTACGCACGACATGCAGCCTGTTTTTTAGCCTGCAGACGTGCGTGGTGCCATGGGCGTAGCCAGGATTTTATGAGGGGCGGTTCGTTTAAATGCAATGTGGACCTTGAAAGATAAACTCGCCTCAGTGGTTCACTGGAAGCGAGTCGGGTTGCCACTCCAAACCTTATCTAGACTGGGGTTCGATTCTCACTTGGTTGAATATATTTTAAGTTTGTCTTTTATTGGATTAAATAAAAGGAGCTTGTGTTGCTCGTGGGTTTCCTCCGGGTACTCCGGTTTCCTCCCACAGACCAAAAAACATGCTTGTTAGGCTGATTGGTGACTCTAAATTGACCCTAGGTGTGAGTGTGAGAATGGATGGTTGTTTGGTGTGAGTGAGACAGGTCCCTCTTGTAAATGAGTCCCCGTGACTCAACGAGGCTAGCCTGTATAAATAAAGGTTGAATGAATGAATGAATGAATGTTAACCACAGGCATATTAACTCCTTTTTTTTTATCCAATAAAAGACAAACGTAAAATAAGTTCAACCAAGTGAGAATCGAACCCAAGTCTAGATAAGGTTTGGAGTGGCAACCCGACGCGTTTCCAGTGAACCACCGAGGTGTGTTGCTTTATCTTTTTTTTCCCCAAAATATTTTTGAGTTTTTACAAAATAAACACAACATTCATACAATAAACAGACTAAATAAAATACCCCCACCCAAATAATTAAAAAACAATCAAAAACAAGGTGTCTCATATTTCTTTTTTACATTGTTCATTTCTTTTTTATATTGAGTTCAACTATAGATGTCTTCTCGTATTATTGTTTTTTGAAACTGCGATCAGCACGTTCTTCAATTGCTTGCATTTCCATTTAAAGTGTCCAATTTTTTTACATACAAGGGGTTCCAAACACACTCAAACAGTTCTTGCTTGCCCTTTAACACATACGTTATCCTTTCTAAAGGAAGAGCTGATAACATTTGTTGTAACCATTGATTTGCAGTAGGTCTATTCACGTTTTTCCAACATAACGATATACATCTTTTTGCATTAATCAAACTTAAATTAATAAACATTTGTTCATTATTAGTGTAGTTATGTCTTTCAGGATATAGCCCGAACACAAACAATTTTGGGTCCAAAATTATTTGTTTAGAAATGATTTTCTCAATTATATTTTTTACTTCTGTCCAAAATAACATAATTTCCCTGCAATACCACATACAATGTACCAGAGTCCCTTTATCCTCCACACACTTTGAACAAACATCAAGTATCTCCCCATTGTATTTATTGAGGTCTACAGGAGTTATGTAAACCCGCATTAACCACTTGTATTGAATCATTTTTAAAGCTATATTAATAGAGCTAGTGTGGGCCAGATTACATGCTATTTGCCAATCTTCCTCTGATAAGTCCATTATTATATCTTCCTTCCAAGCATTAAGTCTATCATGTGATACTTCAAGCGAATGTGAATGTGTTGCTTTATCTAGGTCAACTTTTCCTTTAAACGAACCGCCCCTCATAAAATCCCTAGACAGGACTTCATAGGCATAGTGGGCTGTTAGTTCGAACCCTGCGAACCCCCCTTCGCTACGCTTGTGGTGGTGTGCACATGCCATTAAGCGTTGCCCTAAAACACCCCAAGAGGCTTGGTCGAGCGGATGCTCAACCACCTCAGGTTTTTTCCTACGCCGGTGACCGCTCCACTACCAGTTGCAGGCGCTCTCCTCCTGAAACTTCCCCGCATAATTCAGGAGGCCAAGCTAGCGCTAAGGGATTTTTTTCTGTCCCTCTTCCTTCCTTGCCCCATCGGATGATCTGGCGGGAAGGTCTTTGGCACTGCCCCAGCTTATCGCCCGGACCCCATCTGGCCCTCCTTTCCAGCTGTGACGTCACACTGGAACAAGGCTGCAGCTGGGCCCGGCAAGCTGAAGGCTCCCCGTCTCCACCTTCGCCCCCATCACCAGAGTGGAGGGTTTTACCAAGCTGAGTTTTCCCTCAGTTCCTCCTCTGGAGCCAAGCCTTGCGGAGGTGTTTGGGGCAAAGGCTTTCAGGATGGACCAGCGACTGGTCCCTCCAGGAAAGCATGACCAAACGATCATTAAGCTCTCCAACCGAGCTCATCAATGTTCGTTCCAGGCTGCCACGGCAAACAGCAATGTTGCCTTGCTGGCCTTCAGCATCTCAAAGAGGCTGGAGGAAGCAGACCTGCCAGAAGAGACGAAGAGCTCCCTTTGTAAGGCCGCCAACGTCATCCTGAACTTGTGTGCCACATCTGCAGTCTGCTTTTCCCTCACCACCGCCTGGATGACCACGATTCAGAGGACTCCCTCCGCCTCTCTCCATCCGTGCCCGAGAGGCTGCAGAGGGACCTGCTGGAGGGCCCCATCATCCCAGATGCACTGTTTTGGGCCAATTTCAATAACATTTTTGAAAAATTGCAAAGTAACGAGGAGGTCTCAGAGACTGTATGCCACCTGGTGACATCACAGTCCTCCTCCCACTCCTCCGGCCGTTGGAGGGACCGCCGTAGCCAGCGACAGCAGCAGAGGCGCTCCACAGCTGCAGCAGCAGCTTCCCGCCCTGCTCCTCTGCCGGCCCCCTCCAACAGGGAATAGCCACTCCCGACGCATCAACCAGCTGTGACCCAACACTTCCCCAGAGGCCGTCAGCAAGCACCGTCCTGGACCAACCAGCCGCAGGGCCCACAGAGTAGGCAGCCCAAGAAATGCTCCTCTGCCGGCCCCCTCCAACAGGGAATAGCCACTCCCGACGCATCAACCAGCTGTGACCCAACACTTCCCCAGAGGCCGTCAGCAAGCACCGTCCTGGACCAACCAGCCGCAGGGCCCACAGAGTAGGCAGCCCAAGAAATGACTTGTTAGGGGAATGTGTGTGATTCTGATGTGGGTTTTGAAATAAAACAAAAACATCTATCAGAGAGCAAAGTTTCATTTGATTCCAGCCTGACTGTCAGATCAGCTGATCTCACAGCAGCCTCTCTTCACACATTTCTCACACAGAACGAGCTGCTCACCTCTAAAACAGCTGTTTAGGAGGCATCGTAGCTCGAAAAAGCTCACAAAACACTCTTCTGTCATGTCAGCTAAAACTGATGCTGTTCAGCAGACAGAGTCTGGAAAAACCCCTCGCTCTCAGCCAGAGCCGGTTTTATCTTCTGTTGCTCCTGCCCACTCACCGCGCAGTCTGAGTAAACGTGTTTCTTCACGGCAACGGCAGCCCACGCCAAAACGGTGTTTCATCCAAAAAAACGCCCACGCCTCCTCTCAGTGCGTGCCAGCTCACCTCAGTTCTGACGTGAGCCCGCAGCCTGAGCACAGCACGTACAGACAGCCCCTTCTGTCTGAGCCCCCTTGGGTCACCCCCGGAGAAAAACCAAGGCGAGTGACGGCGGTAGGGGCTTTAACTTGGTTGAAGTCCATGACAACCATGATACAACAAAAACATGCACGCCTGCTCTCCAAGCATTACTTAGAGTGGCAGCGAGTGTGTTCTCTGGACAGGTGGATGGACCGGCTGATCAGCAGGGGTTACATGCTGGAGTTGCAGCTCACCCCCCACCATTCAAAGGGATTATAGAGACGGTTCTGTCATCTCTAGAACAGAGCTTGTCTCTCCAGTCAGAAGTTCAGGAACTCCTGGTGAAAAACGTAATCTCCAGAGTCGCCAACGGAGAGGATAACACGGGGTTTTACTCCCGCTACTTCCTGTTTCTGAAAAAACGGGAGGGATGACATCCATTCTCGATCTGCTCATGTTCAACAAATCGATTATGGAGAGACAATTCCACATGCTGACAATCAAACAGCTACTGGAAAACAATCACAAACAGGACTGTTCAACTCCTTCGACCTGAAGGATGCATATGTTCACATCTACATCATCCTAAAACACAGAAAACTTCTGCATTTTCTCCTTCCAAGGGGTCCTGCATCAGTACAACCGCCTGCCATTTGGTTACTCCCTCGTCCCACGCACATTCTCCAAATGCGTGGAGACGGCCCTGCAGCCATTGCGCACGACAGGAATGAGAATCCTCTTTTATCTGGACGATCTGCTTTTATTAGCTCGATCCAGAGAGGAAGCAGTTGTACTGACCAGAGTTTTAGATGAGAGCCCGATTATCACAACCGAGAGCCGATGCTCTGTCAGCTTAGCTCCTCCGTGTCAAACCCTGCAGCGTAATGACAGCTCTGTCTGTCATGCACCTCCTGGGAACAATGTCAGCTACTCACGTTGTGGTTACACTGGGCCTGCTTCACATGAGACGTCTT
>JBBPBX010023242.1:18570-34093 GCA_038048925.1 Garcialebias charrua | reverse complement strand
TTAAAATGGTAATTGAGTGAGGGTAGATGTTGAGGTTAACGCAGGTCTGGACGTTCACACAGTCACGGTCAGGATGTACATGGTCAGTGTGAGGTGCAGGTGGGGGGCGTAGGTTGACCTGTAACCTCTGACCCCTGACTCTGACAGAAGGATTGGGGGACAGACGTCGATGAAAGGACAAAAGGGAGGAGGCGGTGGAGTCAGGGAGGACAATGGAGGTCTGGTCCAGGACTGGAAGATGGATGTCCTCCCAGTGGTGGGGCGAGGCCAGCTGGGAGGACCCCGTCCCCTGAAGGGAAACAAAGGACGGCGAGCGTCTCGGCAGAACCCCCAAATGAACGTCCTAATTCTGTGGAGCGCCATTTTATGAGCAAAACCCACTTCAGTCGCACGAACAGCATCGAAGAAGACGTACTGAATTTACATTTCTCCAGTTGTTTTAATTTTTATGGGATAGAATAATTTATAATTCCACGTTCCAAAACAAAGAGAAGCTTTTCAGTGCGTTCACTTCCTGCTTCCTGCTCTGTCACCAGGCTATTGGTAAAAAAACTACTTGTGTGTCGACCTCAGCAGTTTGAGTAAATCCTACACGCCTTGTTGTTGTTGTTGTTTTGACTGATGCACATGAAGCCCCTCCCCCACAGCCCTGCTCACAGGTCCCATTTTTGGGGGCCCCCTTCAGATTGATGGAGCTGATCGACCAGCTGCGTATAAAGCAGCATTGCTGAGGTCAACAGATCAAGGAGATGCTGAGGGGCGGCCTGAATGGTGGTGGGGGTTGTTGGTGGGGGGTGCCTCTAACACTGAGCGGGGTGTCGAGGGAGCAGCCAGCTCTGGGGGGTCAGCTGGTGCGGATATGAAGGGATCGCTCTGACCTTTGGGAATTTAAGAGAGGTCTTCCAACATCACCCTCCAAACATCTGGATCCATCTCCTGAGTTTGGATGAGCAGTCTGAAGAGCTCTTGGTGTTTCTCATAGGATTTGAATTAAGGGTTCCTCAAACCAGCATTTTTTTCTTCTTCTAACGATGAAGGTCAGGAAGTTGCACCTCACCTGTTCCCTTGTCCGCTCTCTGTGCCAGAGTTAAATTTATTTGAGAGAAAAAAAAGGAAAAATGCTAATTAAAAATAAATCTGGCCTGTTTTCAGTCCTTTCTATTGTCCGTTTTACTCTTTTTAAGAAACAGGCATTCCACAAGGCTTTGTTCTAGGACCACTGCTTTCCTCTTTTTATTTGTGTTTTACGTTTAAAGATTTACCTGAAACTTGAAAAGATTTTGAACTCTCATGTACACGAAGCTGAGCTGACATTTTAACATGTGACACTGAGCTGCTTTTCAAACCCTGCATCGTCTCTCTGCTACTCTCCAGCTCCACCAGAGTTTCTCCAGTGGCCGCAGTCTGTCTCCAAACCAGCCGGAGGTAATGCTGTGTTCACCTGCGTGGCTCAAGGTGTCCCTGATCCTCATCTAATATGGCTAAAGAATGGCAAGGTCCTGACCCCGGGACAGAATGTCAAGCTGACAAACAACAACAGGTAGGAGACCCTGACCCGTTTGTCTTAATCGTTGCTGTTTGTCGACCCTCGGGTGGGATCAGCTCTTGAAGAGAAGGAGTAAAACAGAAGATAAATAAAAAATAAAGTAAATTAAATATACTAAATTAAAGCAAAAATAGGCTAAATGCTAGCTTAAAGCTATAAAAAGTAGCAAAAGGCTAATTAGAAAGTAAACTGGATAGTTAAAAGCTAAAGGTAGCAAAAACTAGCTAAAAGCTAAATTGACAAAAGTTTAAAACTAAAAGTAGCAAAATGTAGTGATAAGTTAAAAGTAACTAGAAAATAAACATAGGCCTAACAGAAATATAACAGAGTAGCTAAAAGCTAAAGGTACCAAAACAGAAAGGAAGCTGGAAGAAATGTATGAAGCCAAAATAAGAGCATGTATGCAGAAGTTATATAAATGTAAATATTGTATTATGACATGTAAAAGTAAAAAAAAAAAAAAAAAACTTTGCCTCCATCTCCTGCATGAGCCAAAACTGTTGTACACAAACAGCTAAAATAGCACACCGTACAAAACGTTATTAAAGGGGACCTCAGATGTATTTTTTAAATTTTTATGGTATTTCTGTGGGATATCCAGACCCTATTCCTTCAATTTAATGCACAAAATAATTATTAGATAATCAATTATACCCTTTTTAATTCTGCCATTTTTAACTTTCGTTTTGAACGACCGGTTTCTTGAAGTCCACGCCCTTCAACGATCTGTTTACGCCCTCTGTAACAGCCAGTATCTGTAATGTGTTGTTGTTTTAAAATTAGCTCTTTTTTTATTACTCATTTGACTTACTGTTAGTGCTAGCTTAAGATAACTTACCGAAACTCGTCTGAGCGCGCCGCCATGAGCTGCTCCTTTTAGCATGAGACCTGCCGAATCCGAAGCTAATGTTAGCTTGTTCCTCTTCCGGTGTTCGCCAGCTCCGCTCGTTGCACGCGGAGATTTTGGGAGTTATCGCTGTTCCAGTCAAGACAACACAAAGTTCACCAAGTGTCTCCCGTAAATTAATCCGTAAGGAGAAGGTCCTCGCTGCTGCGAGGCTGCTGCAAGGCTGCAACGAGGCTGTACAATTGAAGCTCCGCTCCATCCGCCAGAAGCAGTGTCCCGTTGCCGCCGGTCCCTATGCCGGGAGTCCGCTCGTTTAATTTTTGCCGGCTGCGCGTTGGGAGCGATCGCAAATACACTAAAAATTGAACTAAAACATAAAAATAACAATTATACTTTATTTATAAAGCCATTTAAAAAAACACAGCTGCAACAAAGTGCTGTACACATGAAATTAAGAACATATAAACAAAAGATGAGATGAAATCATGAAAAACAACAGTCATGTGTTTAATACAGAAGTGGGTTGAGCCTAACCAGGGGTTGCTAGGTGAGGGGCTGGACTCAGGTTTGAGGTGATTGGCTACGGCTTGTGACGTCAATAACTGCAGGAAGTGTGAATCCAGGTGTATTTATCAAAAATAAATAAATCTACTTAGAGTAAATAAACCACTGGGTGCATTTTTTTGGCACAAGGACTGTTTTTTTATGAAGTAAATACCCAAAGTTGAGTAAAAAAAACATTAAAAAGTGAATTTTGCATCTGTGGTCCCCTTTAACTGATGTTTTATATATGAACGTTTATGTACAGCAGCCTGAGACGACTTCTGTTGTGATTTGTCGCTATATAAATAAACTAAATTGAAAATAATGTATATAAACATGAAAATGTATGTGTTAATGCTCAATTAGCATTCACACATTTATTCTTAGATGTTTGTATGAATTTATATCAGAAGTCCAACATGCGATCACTGTGTATGACACACGTGTGTAACCCTCCTGCTGCCCTTTGGTCAAAATGATCCACAGGCCTCTGTGACCCAAGGGCAGCAGGGTTCTACAGCAGGTCTTTATAGTCCTGCAGTAAAACACATGCACCACTGGGGGGCAGCAGTGCAAATGAAGTTCAGCTTGTACATCCCACCCATGAACTATGACAGTGGTCTCTGTTGTGTCTTTATGGCACTTTTTATATCTACAGTTTACTTTGAGTTTTAAAATGAGTTCACGTGTTTCCTGTGACTGACAGGATGAAGATGATGATGAAGTCAGAGTCAGTGTCTCAGGTCTCTCTTGTAAATGAGTCCCTGAGGCTCAATGGGACTAACCTGTATAAATAAAGGTTGAATAAAAGTGTAACGGTTTCAGATGTACAGGAGAGAGAGAACAGGCTGCTTCAGTCAGAGGTCCTCTGATCCTGGAGGTGCCAGTTAACTGATGTAATAGAATTATTAATTTTGTGATGTAGTTTGTGTATTACAGTTAGAATGATGTAGTTTGTGTATTACAGTTAGAAAAATTAAGTAGAATTATTCATTTTGTGATGTAGTTTGAAGGTTATCATTGGTTGAACAAACAGTGAAATAAGGGGCAGATATAATAAGATTTCATCTTCTTTCTGCTCCTTTCATTTTATCCTACTTGTATTCTTGTATCTGATGAAACTGTCTTGTATTGTTCTTTTAAAATGAATGAATAAACATCAAATCAAATGTATTGTTGTTGTTGTTCCTGCAGCACTCTGGCTCTGACCCGGATCAGCTCAGAGGACGAGGCCATCTACCAATGCATCGCAGAGAACAGCGCTGGCACCAACCAGGCCAGTGCTCGGCTGGCTGTGACCCAGCCTAAAGACCTGCCCCCTGCTCCTCAGGGCCTCGTGGCTAGTCCTGTGTCCACCAGCACTCTGCAGATCACATGGAGCAGTCCCTCCAGCGGCTCCACAGACATCATCGGATACGTCCTGCACATCCGCAAGATAGGCGGTGAGCTCACCCGCTCACGAGCCAGAGTCACAGACACAACTTGTATTTATATTTGATGATAACTGAGCGGTCCCTGTGTGTTTTATTCAGAGCCTGACAGCTTGGAGCTGCAGGAGGCCATCAGTAAGGACACGTTTCAGCACGACGTGACCAACCTGGAGGCAGCCACCACCTACTCTCTGTACCTGAAGGCCTACTCCTCCATGGGGGCCAGTCAGCACTCCAACACGGTGGTTACAACGACACATGGTGGAGGTAAACCCGACAATCATGGCTGTGCTGCTATGTGCTGGTGTTTGTCTGTCTGTTAGCAAAATATCTATAGTTCGTCTCTTGATTTGCTCTTCCTCCAGTCCCGGCCCCTCCCACATACTTCACCAAGGTTTTGAACTCCAGCGCGGTGCAGGTCCTCTGGGAGCTCCCGAGCAAGGCGGGCAGCGCCGAGGGCTTCAGGTTGTCCTACCGGAAAGTCCCGCATTCCAGCTACCAGGACCCGCTCCAGTTCCCTCCTCAGACCAATGTCCACACCATTTATGACCTGGGTATGTCAGCATGTCCATCTGTGGGCCCTCAAACTTTTTAATGTCCATCCATCCATCCATCCATCCATCCATCCATCCATCCATCATCTTTACCCGCTTCCTCCTTTTCGGGTCACTGGTGCCCATGTCCAGCCATCACTGCGAGAGGCGGGGTACACTCTGGACAGGTCACATGTCCATCACAGGGACACAGAGACAAACAACCATTCACTCTCTCCTAGGGACAGTGTTGCCAGATAAAGTCGAGGTTTTCCAGCCTGAAAAGCTGTTAAAAACCACCACATCACACAAAAGTCCACCCAATCAACATGTTGTTGAAGATTCTCAGTCGTACAGGACATGATAAAATCAAAAAAGGCGTTCAATAAAGCAACAACTGGACTTTATTTGTTACAGATTTGTTACAAGCGAAACGTTTTCTGTAACAAATAAAGTCCAGTTGTTGCTTTATTGAACGCCTTTTTTGAGTCAACATGTTGTTACAGTATATTTACTGTTTGAACATGAACGCACATCCGTACGAGCCAAGGTAATTTAACAATACAGTATGTGGCAAAATGCAACAATCCAACAAAAAAATCTTCAGGCCAGTGTTCCCAGCACAATCAGAATGAAAACCGCCCGGGCCGGATCTTGGATGTCTGCTACTCTCCACCCCAGAATGAATGGGCCTACCTCCTGGGTTTGGATGTGGGCTGCCCCATGTAGGGAGCAGGTACATGTCTTGGACCTAGGGGGTATAGAGTGTGCTTCGGGATTATGAATGGAGCGTGTCGTTATTGTTTGTCTTTCTGTGACTGAGGGTGAGGATGAGGGTGGGTCTGAATGAGTGTGTCTGTGTATGAATGTTTAAGTGTCAGGCTGGGACTTGGACTGCCCCCTCTCTGATACTTCTGAGGCTACCCAGTGTCGCGCTCCTGCCACGTGGCCCCCTGGTGGGTGTTCCTCTGCCTGCGGGCGTGCTTGGGGCCCTCACTATCTGGGGCTGGGCGCTTGGGCGTTTGTCAGCTCGGCCTGGTGGCTGCCTGGTGGGGCTCGGGTCCTCTGGTCCTGTCGGGTCTGGACCTGAGGGATGGGCGTCCCCGGTGCCCGAGCCTCGGTGACCGGCCCTGGGGCTACGTCGGTGCAGCGGGCTCCGGCGGGGGCCTGTGTATTTGTCGCTGTTGACCCCGGGGGGTCATTGTGTGTGGTCCCTGGTGGGGTTCGTCCGGTTCTTCCCCTTGGTCGGATCTGGGGAGTGGACGAGTGGCTCGTCCTGTTCGGGTGGTCCTGGGGACTCTGGGCTCGGGGTCCTTCCTGGGGTCTTGGGCTTTGATCGCCCTTTCGTCTGTCTCGGGCTTTGGGGGGACAGATCTCTGATGCTTCACAATCGCTACTAAATGTTCTATTGGAGGAACCTTATTCACTTATGCATGCTCACAACCACACACAAATGGATGCAGGGATGTATATGTAGATATATGTAGATGGGTATATAAATGAATATAAATATATATGTATGTATACTGTATATATATTTGTAGGTATGGGTATGTTTATATATAGAAATCTAATGCAAGGTCATGAATATTATCAGTCTTTATGCTTGTATGTTTCGTTGCTGTGTTCTGTCATGTGCTTTGCAGGATTGTGGACGGAGGTTTGGTGTGTTTGCCTTGTGCTCTTTTTGTGGATAATTGTTGTTTTGTTGTCTCACTTTCTCTTTTCTTTCTTTCTCTCTATTAAAAAAAAAAAATAAAATATAATAAAAATATATACATATTGGAGTGAGAGGATGGCTATAAGGTGTGAAGGGAGGCCATCTATAAATGGAAAAAAAAAAAAGAAAAGAATGAAAACCGCCCAATCTGGCAACACTGCCTAGAGACAATTTAGAGTTACCATCAGTCTAAAATGCATGTTTTTGGTCTGTGGGAAGAAACTGGAGTACCTGGAGAAAACCCATGCATGCACGGAGAGAACATGCACACTCCATCCAGAAAGGCCCCCCGGCTGGGATTTGAACCGTGGCAACTTGCTCGCTGACAGGCGGCAGCTCTACCAACTGCGCCACCGTGCTGCCCCTTTTTAATGTCCAACCCGTTAAACTCCCAACTCAAAATATCTTTGGTTTCTGCTGGTAGACCGTTTAAACTGGGCCTGGATCCAGGTCCTTCTAGTCTCGTGTGGAAGGACTTTGATCAGCAGAAATAATAACTCTGTAAAGACTGAATCAACCAAAAAGACGTGTTTTCATTGCTCTGAAGCAGACATGATCAAAACACCAACGCTCTCTATCAGTTTGATTTTTGTCTCTTGAGACCGAAATAATAAAAACCTGTTCTTAGCAGTCTTTTTAATATTTAAATCATTCAAACAATTATAAGATGCCAAAGCTGGTTCTTCATGACCTGCAGTGTATTTATCTTTACTGACCGTTTCTGTTCCAGCTGTTAAAATAAACTCTAAAGGTTGACACAGATATTTGTGTCTCTCTACCATTGTGTGAAAACCTTTTGTGGATTCTTCCAGTTCAAGGTTCTTTGTTGTCAATCACTCATCGTGCATCAGACAGCAGGCCCCGCCCTGCTCTGCTCTGATTGGGTCAAACTGTGGCTCTGCTTCGCTTTATTTGTTGAAATCAGCGTCAGTTTAATCCTCGGATCATCGTCACATTAGAGGGCTTCAATCACGTTTATTTCTCATCATCATCTTTACAGATTATGTTTTTTACTTCATTTTGTATGCTGCCTGTTGTTTGTTTGTACAGCACTTTGGTTGGCCTTTTCGCTGTGCTCTATAAATAAAATGGTATGGTATGGTATGGTACAGATGACGGACATTAGTTGTGGCGATGGAGAACATTAATCCCTCCTGCCCTGACAAATTATAAGGCCTTAAAGTAACATATTTAAGACAAATTTACACTTTTTTTAAATTTAATTTAAACATTTTAAGGCCTTAATGTTAGATACATGAATTAAAGTCTTTTTAAGGATGCTCAGACACCCTGACGCATGTTTTGTATGTGTTTATTTTAATCTTTGAGTTTAAACATTTACTCACAGTTGATTCCAGTCATTCACAATCATTTAAATCTGGTCAAGACCATAAACTGTATAAAAGGAGAACTGGACACTGGAACGGAACAGGGAAGTTGAAGCCAAATGAAAATGAGGGCCCCTGGTGGCCAACTGCGGTATGTCAATGTGAAGAACTTAAACTTTAAATAAAGGACAGCACACCTCCTTTAAGGTTTTATTCTAGGTGCCGACATCTGTTCTTACCTTGAGGCTGTTTGTTTAAATAGTTATTTTTCCAACATGTTTAGTAGTAAAGAGTTATTAATGCTTCAAAAAGATTATTTCTCATGACGAATCAGACAAATCTGAATGAACAGTGCGTGAAGGAACCCCAGAGTGTCCTTCTACAACTGATCCCTGGCTTTAATCAGTATCTGCAAACAGGAAAACATCCAGTTAGCATAGCAGAACCGACCTTTCCTGATCTCTTTGTTTCAGAACCCGGGGCCGTGTATGAAATTAAACTGGTGGCCTACAATGGAAATGGAGAAAGTGACTGCTCCAAGAGGCTGGTGTCGCTCGCAGAGCAAAGCTTGAGTGAGCAGATGACAGGTGAGCACTGCGGTACCGTAACCTTCACTGGGACGAGCTGGACTTAATGCTGAACAATCAGAGTCAAACTCATTTAAGAACCATTTGTCTTCCTCTGCACTTTCCCACAGTGCTCGTCATGAATTAAATGATGAACTGTTGGTTGTTTCAGGAGGGAGCGGCCCGTGTCAGTGCAGGGATGGAGAGGCGTCTCTGGGCAGCGTGGTCCTAGGGATTCATATCGGCACCGCCTGCATCATCTTCTGTGTTCTCTTCCTCATGTTTGGGTACCGTCACAGGTGAGAGCCGGTCTGCGGTGCATCTGTTCCTGTCTTACATACAGCTTTAAATGGGTTTTTGTCCCCCGTCGCAGATCAAACAGGGAGAATATTCTTTGTCTGTGCATGTTGTGAGCACGATAACTTAAAATAGGTGACTTCCCTTTTGGTGTGTGGTTGCATCTATGTGCAAGAAAGGTCGCTTTCAGAAAATGAGTTGCCATGTCAAAATCCAAGATGGCTGCCAACACCTTATAAGCCATGTACTGACCACCCCAATCATTTCAGAAACTATGCTTTCTAGTTTTTATATTGCTTAAAAGTATAGAGTCCTCAAATGATTGGGGTGACCAAAGATTAATCTATGGGGGCCAAGGCCTCCACTGGCCACCCCCTGACTCCTCTATTGCACCTGGCGGTGGATGAAATGTCTCCCTCCTCTCTCTAGGATCTGCTCTACCTCAGACAAAAAAAAAACTTCCTCTGTTCTTCTCCACAGTGTCACTCCTACACATTTGAATATCTTGCACTAAAAACATTAAGGTTTACTTCATTCCCTCTCCCAAACTACAACTATTTACTACTCAAACTCCTCCTCGACGGAGACAGTGAAGTTCCACCTGCAAATAAAACTTATTCTAAACAACATGCAGCTTCAATGAGTTTTAAAATAAAGCACATTTTTATGTATGTTGTCTAACATGTGCATGATGCTAATGGGTTCTAAAGGGTTAAAGTGTTCTAATTCAGTGGTTCCCAACCTATTTTCCTCAAAGACGTCCCTTCTTTCTTCCTAACCAATCTGGGAACCCCACCCCCCATCCCTCGCTACTCCCCTCTCCCAAAAGACTCAGATCATCTCTCTTCATCAAATTATTAAAAGAATAAAGTAAATATTATAGTTAATATTATAAACAACAGTAGTGTAAATAATAAAAAAAATATAGTTTTATTTGTAAAAGGTATAAACTGGTAGTTGTACAACATAAACACTGTTTTGAGAATTACTCATAACTTTTCTTTAAAAACTAACAAAAGAGTAATTTTAAAAACAGTCTTTAAAAAATGTAGTTTTGTCAGGATATCTTCCTGATCCTGTCATGCGGCTGATTTTTGTAATTTTCATCTATTTTATCCATTATGTCCTTGACAATATGACAATAAAGAAATGACAATAAATAATAAAAACATGACAAAAGAAACTCTGACAGTGTTAGAGAGCGGAACAGTTTTCATTTGATCCACTGCATGAGCTCCACACAACTCAGGCAGGTGGTTTCAGAAGGTTTCTTCAATATTGTGCAGATTTTTAGCCTTAGTGATTAAAAGGGAACACTCAAAAGCTGTTTGTGTAGCTCTGTGCACATCACTACCTGCTCTTTATCTTTGTGTAGCTCTGTGCACATCACTACCTGCTCTTTCAAAGACTTTCTGATGTCAACTGCTTGTTCCTGACAGTATTCCTGACTTTCACTGTCACCAATAGTAATAACGATGTCTGTTCTAAACTAGGGAACAATGTTCCTATGTTGTCAGAAAAATGACTCCTCTGTGTGTTTTTACACATTTAAACATTTACAACTGCATGTGCTTACATTTATGTTATATATGTAATAAACGTAAACTTAACCAAGAGCAACAATAACACCCTACCTCCTCTCATGCAGCCGTGCTGCCAACTGAGATCCAGACGATGCACGGTATGACGTCATAACAAAACGCTCTTAAAATGACGGAACAGATTTTAGTTTTTAACACAATACATTATAGAAAACTCTAAAACAAAACCAAAATGAGGGTTCTTCAGTGTTAATCACGAGTTGGGGAAAATTCTAACATTATAATTATAAATAAAAGCACATTTTCTAAAGTTGTTACACAGACAATAAATTGATATTTTTACAACTTCTAAGCAGACATATTATGTGACCCCCCTGTGCATCATAACCAGTTCTTTAGCTCTGATGAGGAGCACTTCCATAAAGTCAGTTCTTGTGTTTGCAGCCTGTTCTGCAGTAAAGCGACTCAGGACAGCTGGCCCACGCCCAGAATCCATACAGCTCACAGCATCAACGGTAAAGATGGAGTCAACCAGTCCAGGATGGAGCCTGACACTCCGGTAATTTCTTCAACATCCTTGTTAAGAACAGCTAAAGTATTTATTGTGATGGTTTCTGCACCCTATGGTGTCATAAAGCAGTGGTTCCCAACCCTGGTCCTTGAGGAACACCATCCTGCATGTTTTAGTTGTTTCTCTGCTCCAACACACCTGATTCAGTGATTTAATTACTTCCTCAAGTTCTACAGAAGTGTATTATTCACCCATTTATTCAAATAAGGTGTGTTGGAGCAGGAAACAACTAAAATATGCTGGAAGGTGTTCCTCAAGGATCAGTGTTGGGAACCAGTGCGAAGTACCAAAACACGTAGCGATGTACTTCATTGTACAATTGAACGACAAACCAATGCATCGTTTTCTTTTGCTGCAAATGTTCTCTGCATTTAAAGTTTGGTTGTTACGTTTCTGACATGTGCAGGGCGCAGTTCAGAACAAAAACCACCACGCCAGTCCAACACGTCTGACCTTTGACCCGTCTCCTTCTGGTTCTGTCTTTCTGTCAGCAGGCCGTCTGTCCAGCACACTGTCAGGTCATCGTAGAGCAGCATCCCTCAGAGTTTGCTGGCACGGGAACTGGCTGACAATGGTCAACTTCCTGTCTCCACACAATTCTCTGCCCCCGACACTAAATTCACTCAAATATTAAGTTCAGCCACTGAACTCTTCAAAATCTGCTGCTATTTATCTGAATGTAGATTGTAGATGTGGACTAGGAGCTATCCTAGTCTGTCTCTCTCACACACACACACACACTTTGTCCTTCTCTACCTCAAACCAAAGCCCGTTGCCTCTGCTGCCTGTGCACTTGCACATGTGTACGTGAAGAACGCCTTCAGTGCTCCTCAAACCATCTTGAAGGATTGTTTCGTGCACACCACAGACATGTCACTTTTTCACCTGGGCTCTGTTTCATAACCAAAATACAGTCCCCCTCAGGCCCCACCTGAAAACCTGACATGTGTGGATGTGCACCTTGGTCTAAGAACCAAGAAACCAAAAATTACCTCCTGCCTGAGGCGTCACCATGAAGCTGCTGTGACGGTTTTGCCTTAAACAAACAAAAAAAGGCAAACGCTTTACCACGAACTCTGGATAGAAACTACGATCTACTGCTTTAAAAACCATTTAGGGGAGAGAAAAAGCCCAAAAGCTGCTTATCTCCAAAGAAAACTACCTCATTCTGGAAAGAATATGTGAGCAGTGATTCAGGTTAAAGGCTAAAGATCAGTCTGCTGTGATGTTCTGTCAGATAATTATTAATAGTTTGTACCTTCTTAGTCTTCATTCAGGCTAAGCTAAAGGCTAACAGTGGGGGCTCATTTTAAACTTTTTTTTATAGAATGGAATATCTGTGTGAAAGCAGAGCAGTCCTCCAGTGAGAGAGTCTGGGGTTCAATTCCATGATGAAATTGGATCTCTGCATTTAACCCATCGCACCTGGGATACACCCAGGTAGAGCAGTGGATTGAATCTGATAAACTGTACACACGTAGCCGGATATCAGTAAAACCGAACAGTTATCATGCGGTTTGGCCTTTCATCCACACGTGAACTCCGGTTGATGTAACTATAAACGAATAATTAAAAAACTCCGACCAAAGTGGAGATTTGAGAATTCTCCGCGTTCGAGTCTGCGTGTGGACTTTCAGAACCGGAGGTTTATGCTCCAGCTGGAGCGGCGCTGACGTCACATACTGCTCGGAGAAAAAAGCGCTAAAAATGTCAACATACCTGCTCTGACATGATTCCCAGTCGACATTTTCCTGCGTTTTATTAACTTTGTACTCCAACACGGTATTTAATAGTAGTTCAACCTCACGGTCTGTCCACACAAATGAAAAAAAAGAAAGAAATAATAACAGGAAGTTGTCGTTGCTTTGAAGAGTTGTGACGGCACTACACTGCCACCTAGGGGTTCAGCATATTCATTACAACGCTGTGGTGAAAAAAAAACGGGGAAATGTAGACGAAAATTTTAAATATCTGAACATGTATGTACGGAGATATTTTTTTGCGCAGATATTCGTTTTTCAAACACCAGGCTACGTGTGTACAGGTTATAAGACTTGGGCCCCAGGTTGGCCGCCCTGCCTCTACCCCATCTCAGCCCCAGTTTGGCTAGCCATTAGCCTAGCCTGGATGAAGACTTCTGCCCTTTTTACCATGACTGATAAATTACTGACTGATAAATTACTGGAGTTTGCATGTTCTCCCCGTGCATGCGTGGGTTTCCTCCGGGTACTCCGGTTTCCTCCCACAGACCAAAAAACATGCTTGTTAGGCTGATTGGTGACTCTAAATTGACCCTAGGTGTGAGTGTGAGAGTGGATGGTTGTTTGGTGTGAGTGAGACAGGTCCCTCTTGTAAATGAGTCCCCGTGACTCAACGAGGCTAGCCTGTATAAATAAAGGTTGAAAAAAAAAAAGAATGACTAACTATTGAGAACTCTTTGATAGAACATCACTTCCAAAACGACCAGAGCATCTCTTAAACTTCATAACGCTGCTTCAGTCGGCCTACCCAGCCCCAAAAACACTTTGAGCAGACATTGTGTGACCTCTTGACCAGTGCCAGTCATTGTACCGTGCCAGCTACAGACCACTGTCATCCAGAGAGACCTCAACCCGATGACCACCACTGAGAGCAACGCTGTGTTGGATTCTAAGTTGGTGAACCTCCTAAGCTTTACTCCACCGGTGGTGGACATGAGCCTTAACGACCTCTGT
Source organism: Garcialebias charrua (assembly GCA_038048925.1). NCBI lineage: Eukaryota > Metazoa > Chordata > Actinopteri > Cyprinodontiformes > Rivulidae > Garcialebias > Garcialebias charrua. The sequence continues at coordinate 20,457 of JBBPBX010023242.1, read as the reverse complement.
TCAACCCTTCCTGAGTTTCCATCATCAGAAGGCGTCTTTGGGTTGAAACGGTCTACTTCTCTGATTTGCCTTCAGAGATCTCAAGAAAGTAGAAGTAGTGCCTCCGTTTTTCCTGCTGCTCTTTTCGGTGGACGTCCACGCCATCAAAAGACAAAACGCAGCTGGCCGTGGAAAACACGGCGCAGGGAGCGTCCAATGTTTTCATTTTTTACAGCGGTCGTTTCGTCTGCACAAACCTGAAGCGTATGAAAGCCAAACAGTTTCTTGCATTAACGCCAGAAAATGACTTCTCGGGGTTTCACTGGGACCCTGACAGAGCTGGCAGCTGAAGAAGCTTTATGATGACGTCTTTCTACACGAACAAAGATCCTCCTTCACCTCGTCAGCCTTTCCAAAAAGTCTGTCTATGAAAACCAAGCTAAGTGGTACCCAAAGATGTAAACATGAATTGGTTTTCTTTGTTTTGTTGGCATTTACTTCAGATTTGTACATTTATTTTGTTCAGTTTGGACAGTTCCTGTTGAAAAGGGGTCACCTGTGTGTGAAGTGCTTTAACTGAACCTAAACCAAAATATTTCCAATTATTTCATTACATTTTTCTGTAAAGAGTATTTTGGAACCTTTGATTTTGAAAGTCATAATGGGTGCACCCCACCAACATGGAACTCTTTATTTGAATGATTCAAACTCATTTGTTTAAATGCAGTGACCAAATGAAGACGTCAGATATTTTGAGAGACATTTCAGCACTGAGGGGAATGTGCTGTTGTTTTATATTAGTTGAATTTTTGCCAAATATTTAGCTGTTCTTAAGAAGTGCGTAACCAAAAAGACTTTTTCCACACTCCTTTACCTCGACACTTCCAGATGACCAAAGCACAGAAAAATGGATAAAAGAATAATAATTTGTGTAAATGGTGAACTAGATAATCCCTGAGGGCAGTAACACTGAGCAGGAGCTGCAAAGTTTGTTTCTTACACGTTTTATAGAATTTCACTCGTAAAATAAATAACCAAACAAAACGAGATCCACCCAAATTTAGTTTTAATTTTGTTCCTCTTCTCAAAAAGGAAATGACTTGTTTAGATTTAACTGCTTTAAGTATGCTCAAAACACCAAACCACCCTAAAAACAAAACAGTTACACAGTGAGGTCTGTCACGATAACAAATGTTGCTGCACGATTAATTGTATCAGAAATTATTGTGATAAACATATATTTATATACAAATATTAATGTTATAATTTAACAGTAATTAATAATTATTGTCAAATTTAAGAAGAAATGTTGGTTAATTTATTTTGAATGTAGTACCTTTTTCTGACCACCGGATGACAGTACAGACTGAACCAAAAGATGGATAGTGAGGGAGCAAGCAGCCTTTAAGAAAAATGGGTGGGAGGCCCCTTGACGTGACATGGGCTGTTTCTCCTTCCTTTTTTTGGTTCTCAAAATGGCGGATTCTTGTTGTGGTTTGAGCTCTTTAGCATTTTTCGCACAAAGCTTACAGGTATAATTTTTTAAAAATCAGTAAACAAGTTCTCAGCGTCTTTTTGCAGAGAAAAACAACTTTTTACACACAAAGGCACAGGTTTTAACCGTGATTTTTGAAGCTTCGACAAGACGGAGGTTTTTTCCCCCTGAGGTCGGCCTGTTAGCTTAGCTCGTAGCTTAGCTTCTCAGCTTAGCTGCTTTTAATGATCCATGTATCATTCATGAGATTATGATTTGTTTATCGCGACAGGCCTACACAGTCATTGCTTCTTATGAAAAAATAATGAGGCATTTGCAATAGGTTTGTTTATACATCACATTGTCAATGTTAAGAACTGTTAAGTTTTTAATTAGTCCAAACAAAATACTGCCCAGATCCAAGAGCAGTAACG
>JBBPBX010023242.1:0-18011 GCA_038048925.1 Garcialebias charrua | reverse complement strand
AGAGATTAACAAGTTGTTCTTAGTGTTATCAGCTGTAAATATAATTTAATATGTGAACGTCATGATAAAACTCCCAAATATTTAGTAAAGACTCGGTTTTGGTACGCCACCCAGGATTATCTGTGGCCCCCATCTGATCACCCCTTTCTGGATGTATCCTTCCTCTGCCTGCCCATTCATAGCCTAGAAGACAACTCCTTAAACCACAACAAAACCTAAAAACATTTATCAAACTAATAATTGTGAACCTGAATATTCTGGCAGATTTGCGGCTCAAGCTGTGAGAGCCCTCAGGGTTTACCGGAGCCATTTATGAGTGTTTAAAAAACAAAACAGAAACTTTTCTCCTCAGTTTCATTTAAAACAGCTGTTAAACGTGAAACCAAAAAGTGAATTGAAAGTAGGAAAACTCTTTGTGTGTTTGTAGTATAAAAAGTAAAGCTGAAGTAGTTGTAAAAAATGGAAAGAACTTGTTGCTTCTTTTTGGAGATGTTTTCCACAAACGCCTCTTTTCATGCGAGTTTCTCCTTCTGTGCCTGGTTTTGAACATATGTCATTTTTTCACACACTATTTTTACAATGATTAGATTTGACAGAAAATTATTATTGCTATTTCAAATGTTTTAATGACACGATTAACTTTGCTTTAATAGTGACTAGTAGGGTTTTGAGCAAATACTGTAATGTGTTTTTCAAAGACAGTACCTTTGAGTGTTTTTGAAACTCAACACATTTTGCTACAAAGAGACATGAATTAGAGAAAAATTAAGTACAAAAAAATTATATAAAAAGTTGACAAAATGTAGAAACAAAAAACTAGCAGCTAATACCACAGAGCATAAAGACTTGTCTTTTTGAGTTCTCTTAAATTTATTCCTGTTGTAGACATCTTCTAAAGCTTTAAACTGTCCCTGTCCTTGTACAGACTTTTAACAGACTCAAGAACCGTTTTCACAGAAACCTGGAGACTTAACAAAATCGTTAGTGGTGGTGTGTTTTCAGCTTTTCTACCAGCTGCTGTCTTGAAACACTCCCAGCAGTTCATGTGAAAGATACTGTAAACTTTAACGCTTCAGTCAGGGTTTCATTGCAGGGTTTTAATGGAGACTCCGGTTGTTGTCCGGCTAAAACCAGCATCTAGCCTTTACCTCGCGAGACTCAGCATGTTTCTTTTGGACTAACCATTCAGTGAAAAACTGACAGAGGTGTAAAAGTTTATGAAATATGAACTGCATGAAGTGCTGTATTTTAAAAACTGGAGTTGTTTTACTCGGGCAATATGCCACTTTGCCTTTAGCTTGTCCAACTATTTCTCCAAAGTGAATCCAATAAATCTTGATTCATTGGCTTCTCTTTGAACTTTATATTTTTACCGTAATAATACTTATTTAATGATAGGTTTGTTCTGGTCTGTAATCCGTTTATTGGTGAAGGTTGGACATTCATTCATTCTTTCAAAAGAGTTTCCTGAATTTTGTTGTTGCCAAAAATGGTTTTCACTTTGAAATTTTCCCAGTTCGTGTCATAATGTCTATACAGTATTCAGTTACATCTTAGTTCTGCATCTGTTGGACATCAGTGGCCGTAACGATTCATAAATGATTTTATTTAGAACGTGAACGCCGAGACACCCTTCATAAGCTTTAAGTATACATATAAATGTAAACTATACTGGTGTCAGTCAAAATGTACCCAGCTCCATTCACATACACACACCTTGGACTTAATTAGCTTTAAATGAGTCCGTTCAGAGAGACATATTTTAAATTATTAGCTCATCTCAGTCTGTGTCCGTGCCCCAATGAACACATTGACCTACAGGTCCTTACAGCTGTAGAGACTCAATGTACTAAAAAAAGTTTTATTTTATATCACACCATATAAATATCTTTCAATTGATTTTTTTTAAAGTCTAAACTTGTGTTCAAACGGACTTTTAAAGGGATCTGTTAAAAATAGCTATCAATAGTTGGGACCTTATCAGTCAGAGAGCAAAGAGAATGGAGCAAAGTGCAAAATACTTCATCCAGGCTAGGCTAATGGCTAGCCAAGCAAAGGCTGTTTTATTGAGTTTTTCAGGTTTATTTTCCCAAAGGGACATACTGGTGTGAAAGAATGTTACTGTAGCTAATACTAACCTGTTAGCCTTTGCATGGCACCGTTTAGCTTGTCATGTTTTTCTCACGTGTGTTAGCATAGCAACACAGTTTGATTGTCTAAACTGCAACAAACTAAACAAACAGCTCATAACCTATTGTATTAACTTATATAGAATTGTGTGACACCTGTATGTCATTTTTGAAAAAAGAGCTGATTTATAGGCCTGGAAGGCAATATAAAACAGTTCTTGTTTGGCTAGCCATTAGCCTATTCTGGAGGAAGTTTTCTCTGTCCTCTGAGCACTAAAGATGAACTATCTATAACTCTTTGACAGAATGCCTTTAATATTTGTCTTTGAAAGTGTGAAACTATTTCTACAACCACTGTTGTCTCATTTTCTGGTGATTCTCTAAAGGTGCCAAATGTCTCAGTAAATACCACTGTCTCTCAAGAGTTTTGTTGCCATGTTACATGTTTGTTTGTATCTATATTTGTGTCTGCATGTTTACGACTCAGTGCCGTTTTCTCAGCTGCTCTGTATGTACTGTGTAGGGATATTGCACCGGTCAGTTTTGCTGACTGTACAATATTCCAGATGAAAGATTGAGTAGATTTTATCTGACACAAACTTATCATCAATATTAAACGAGTTCTCTCTTTTTCAGGATTTAAACAGATAAATTTGACCAGATGATGAGATGTAAAGACATGAAACTTCAATTTATGAACTGAATCATTTAATTAACAAATCATTAAATTACATCACAACATATGTACATGATCGATCAGTTTCCTATAACTAACTGTAGGCAGATTCAAATTTAGATACAACAGACAAGTAAAAGATGACATTTACTTATTTCTGCAGGCACTTTTAACTTAATTTGTTGCTGGCAAAAGATATAACGTTTAAAGGGAAGTTTTTAGCATGAGGAGGAAAGGTGGAAAAGAGGAGGTGAACTATCTTGGATGTTTATGACCAGAAACATGACACATTCTCCGTGCGGTCTCCAGCTAGGCGTATGTCCGGTGGGTAAACTAAACAATCAACGACTTGTTACCTTTGACGGTCTGCCAAGAACGGGTGGATCCTTGAAGTCCGAAGCGGTCCATCTGTTTAGATTGTAGCTTCTCACGTCTGCCTTTGACCCACTGAAGTAACGGTGGTCTGGTTGATTCTTCAAGATAAAAGATTCCTTAAAGGAATTTCTTAAAGTCGGAGCTTAGAGCTCAGGTGAGTTAACAACAGTCTTGCTGTTAACTTTGGCTGTTGAACTGGATGGTTGACGCTTGGTCCAAGTACTTACAGTAGCTTAAAAGAGAAAGTCATTTCAAGTCACCTTCCTCCTAGCAACTGAAGAGAGAAGATAGGAAGTGAACCTTTAACTGAGACTTGACCCAGAAAACATATTGTTTTCTGATTGGCCGAATGGCATCAGAAGAGGATGTGAGGATGACATCAACACGTTGAAAGGGGGTCAAGAGATTAGTTTATGTCAGAAGGATAAAGTTTTAGTTTCAGATGCCAGCATTTTATGATAAAAACTGATTCATTTGCCTTAACACTTTAAGCAAAACACTGTTGATCTGTTGGTTTGATTAAAACAAAACGTCATCACAGCATCACATATGGAGACTTATTAATGATAATAGCAAAACAGATATTATTCATCTTGATTATTAAATCGGACAAAAACCAAAAGTCTCTTGTGAGGATTATTGTCTTGAGCTCAAACTAAAATGATATTCAGTAAACAGTGTTACTGAATATTCACTGCAGGTTTGAGAAGAAAAATGAATAATGATCAACATTTTGAAATAGCATTGGATTTCCAACTTGAATTAACAGTTTGAATTAAACAGTCTATGACTATCAAGCATTGGATTCAATTAATGTTCACATAACACAAGGTTACTGGTTTGATATAATTGAATTAATAAAAATTAAAGGACGTCTCTGGGTGACTTAATTTGTAACCTTTGATTCAAATTAAAGTAATAAAAGTATTACTGTCCCTTCAGGACTAACTTCCAAAAAGTTCATTACTGAGAGCGATCAGAGAAGTGTTTCAAAGGTCAAGGTTGTATCACTACGACTGCAAAAACATTTTTAAATGGCCATACCAAGTATTTTATTTCCTAGTCCAGGGCACTGTGTCCAAAGTATGGCCCGAGGGCGATTTGCGGCCCTTGGGGTGATTCTGTGCGTCCCACAACTGCAATTTAAGAATGGTATTGTGGCCAGCAGGCCTAAGACGTCGATGCAGACTTTCTACAAATTAGTTGGTAATCTTTTTATATAATGTTTAAGTTTAACAACAAAAGAGATGAAAAACAATATTCTCAAAATGAGCAATATTAAGCAAAAGACAAACCTTTGGCTATAGCTTTTTATTTTCACTTCATGCTACAAAGCACCAAAAACCTTTACTGATTTCTTCCAGAAAGGAGACCTTTGGATAATGATTCATAAAACTTGTCTAAATATTGCAGTTGATAAAATAATCAAGAGGGAAACTGGACATTTTTAAATGAATATAACGAGGTATCATCACATACGAGTTGATCAACTTGATCAAACCTTCAATCTGTTGTAGCGACTGACAGCTGGATGATGTTTCAGAACTTGGATCAGTCTTTTGGGTCGTCCATGGTCCAATAGGCTGATGGACTCTCTTTTAAAAGGACACTTACACAAATTACATTTTGTTGCTGAGAACAGACTAAAATGAAGTTACGAAACACAAGAAAACAACAAACATAGACCCAACAAATCAAATAAATCAAGTCCTTTTTAATAAAAAAAATAAGTTGAGTGTTTATGAGGCTTTTAATGTTTTGGATGTACAACAATTTAAAACTTTCTCCACCAACATTAGTAAACTTTTGTCCCTTCTCCAAAATATTGTTCATGTTGAGTTAAATTCATATTTTTGTGGCCCATGAGTCCTTTCATCTGATAGTTCTGGCCCACAGATGAAAATGTCTGGACACCCCTGGTTTAGGACATGTTTCCCGTGTCTGTTGTTAAAAAGTTAGAATAAAACAAAACATAAAAAAGAAGGAAAAGGATGTTGATCCATCCCAGAGTAAAATCGACAATATCCAATGTAGGAGAAACTTTTTTCTTGAGTTTTTTTTGTTCCTTGATTAAGCTGATGCCGAAAACTTATTCAAATGGTGTGATGGTGGTTTCATGTAACATGGCAACATATATACTTTGAACCAAACTTTACGGTTTAAACTTTAGTTTTTAAATTTGTATTAACCCTGCTGCTGCCCTTAAACTGACCCACACAGCCTCACTTGAGACCTCATGGGCCAGTTAATGTACTTTATTGAACTCCCTTTGCTAAAACTAAGATGTAACTGAAACAAATCTTAGTGGTGGCAAAACGTTCACATCTCAAACATAACATTCTTATGAATTTCTGTGAAAAACTGTTTTACCAAATTGAACTGCTTTCTGCCCGACATGTCTGACAGCAAATAAAGAGGTTTAGCTGAATTCTCGTTTCTGGGTGTTGTTTTTAACATTCTGTAGCATTCCTGGGATTTACATTAACAACTTTACATGCCAAACCAAGAATACTCTTAAGCACTAGTAGTACAAAAACAATATGCCGAACAACAGTAGCACGAACATGAGTCCACGTGAACCAGTGGGTTCTGGGCCCTCCATCTTCCATCTTGGAAGGAGCCGAGCTGAAACGTGGAGAAAGTCCACAGAACTCTCTCAAACATCTCGGAACGATGGAGCTGTCTTACCGGATGAAACGTTGCTCTGGAGAGAATCATCCCTTCCTGGGATGACGAACACCGGCCCTTTCACCATTGTATCCAATGTGGTAACGAGGACATCTTCAGGTAGGAAGAACCCATCTTCCTTCTGACGAAGGACGACTCTCGGTGCCAACTAGTTCTTTTAATTGAAGTTGACTTGCATTTATTATTTTTATTGCACACCTCTAACGAGGTGTAGCCTACACACCACTTTAACACATCACTACAAAGCTGGTACAATTTTACACAAGTTTCCAAATTTTTTGGATTGGGGCTGTATCGTATTTTCCACCGTGCATGTCGCACCGCTCTATAAGTCGTATTACAGTGGCCCTGAGGTGCAAAACACATTAACAAATAAGGCTAAACACTTTAACAAATAGTTCTGAAACACTTTAACAAATTCTGAAACACTTTAACATTTTCTGAAACAAATTAACATTTTCTGAAACAAATTAACATTTTCTGAAACACTTTAACATTTTCTGAAACACTTTAACATTTTCTGAAACAAATTAACATTTTCTGAAACACTTTAACATTTTCTGAAACACTTTAACATTTTCTGAAACAAATTAACATTTTCTGAAACACTTTAACATTTTCTGAAACAAATTAACATTTTCTGAAACACTTTAACATTTTCTGAAACAAATTAACATTTTCCTGAAACAAATTAACATTTTCTGAAACACTTTAGCAAACGAGAGAATCACACGGAAAGGGAATGTCCTAACGAGGCTGACCCGGAAGTGACGACCCGGAAGTGATGACCCGGAAGTGATGACATTTCGACCCGAGATGGACAACACGCGAAAACAAACTAAAGAAAAGCGATCTTTACATGCATCCTTCACATTTAAAAGGTAAGTTATGCTGAGGGCAAAACATAAATATATGAAACATGTTTATCGTCATGATCGCGTTTTTTTCCGACCGAACATATATTCATGTAATGGCAGCGTTACTTTCTACCACAGTGTGCTCCTTTGTCTGGCGTTGGCCAGTAATAAAACCATTATGGTTTTATGTGTGGTTTATGTGTCTGTGTTTTACAATAAAACTGTGGTGATTTCTTAAAAAGTAAGTGTTGCAACGCTGCCTAAAAAACACTAACTTTTAAGGATCAGGATTACTTTATGTTTTATTCACATATATTGTGAATATTGTGACGTGTGCTGCTGACCACTTGACCAGGTCACCCTTGTAAAAGAGATCTCGATCTCAACGGGCTCTACCTGGTTAAATAAAGGTGATTGATTGATTGATTGATTGATCACAGATTATGCTCAGTGTTTTTTATTAGAGTGAGGATAAAGTCAGCATTTTTTTCACAATCATAGATTCTGTTTCAATTTTTGCCAAAATGTAATAATAATTAAAATAATAATATCAGAGAGAGTACACTGTGTTGAAACACTGATATCTGATTGCAGTACAAGTAAATAAAAACGGATAAATCATTATATTTTATGTCCTTCCTGTCTTTAGCTGCATTTGAGCACCTTTTGATGTTTAGAGCTAAATGAACAGAATGGAAAATATATTTGTTTCCTTGATGCAGGTCAATCTGCTAGTTTCCTTAAATAGAAACTTTTTGAACTATCAGTACGTTGAATAATCAGTTGAGCTCTTATGCAAAATATATTTAAAAGGTTTTCAGATTTTTTTTAACGCATGATCTACCCTTTTTTGCTCCATACTAGGCCAAAATGCAGAAGAAGACCATCTTTTATCCAGGAAAACAAAGAGTTGTTTTCCGCAAGGGACCCCTTGGATTTCTTCGTCAGGACCCCTCTCCTGAGGCCAAAATGATAAAAAATTATCCTAGTGTGCAGAACAAATCTGAGCCATAGAGAGAGGACATTGTGCGGCGAAATGTTTGTCTGCAGTTCATCAAAGAGGAGGGGATGTCACAGATGATTCAGAAGTGCTGGGAGACTAGAAGCTGCAGCAGCACCTGCTCAAGAGACAGAAATCATCCTTCAGTCATACAACCACACCATCCAGTGTGCCACAGAAACATCTGGGTGAGCAACTAAGAATGTTGTATTAACAATTTTAAGATGAAAGGACAAAAATTGCCTTAAAAACTGAATATTCCTCCCAAACTGATCCTTGATTTTTTTTACAATATAATTTTTTGATTTCTCATAGTGATGGAGGAGTACGAAGGATTGGAGGCTGCAATGCTGAGCATCTCACCCTCTACGCTCCTGAAGGCCGAGATACACTTGAGCGTCCTCAGGTACGCCACTCTACGCGCGCATTTTGTGCGCATGTGTTTTGCTGCTATACTTCAGAAACTATCAGCTTTCAAACGCTCGCGTTCTCCTTGTTGTAATATGAGCAGCTGCGCACGGAGGGGACTCAACTGAGCTCGCTGATTGGTTACTTGCTGACACGCCTACTGAAATGATTGACAGCTTTCACTCAGCTCATGTAGCTCGCTGAAGACCGCGGCGGTGTTCTGATACGGTGTTTCTACTATATATGTTATAAAAAGTTCTCTCAGAAATAAAAATAATAACAGGGAGCGCTTTTCCTGCAGCACACAGCCCACCAGGGATATTTAAAACATCGCGCACCCAGGTAGGACCTGAATTCATTCATTTCAATCATGGAGTGAACGGAGGAAGAAGTGATTACTTGACTTTAGGCAAAAAAAAAAGAAAAGGCCCAATCAGCGATAAAAAAGGGGAATTTATTTCATTTGTGTAACATACAAAACAGTCCGGCGCCGGGGAAGTTTATGGTCAGACACCGCGTATCGCGCACGTTAAAAAAAAGCTTTGCGCGTACATGCCCTGAGGGGCTACGCTTTTGCCTTGACGTACGTACGCTGCGTATAGGCGTATCGTGAGAACGCTCGAGTGTATCTCGGCCTTAAGTCAGAGCAGTACGCACACTATAGTTACACTTGATGAAATTCTAAAATATAATCTGCTTGTGTTTAGTCTCTCTCCCATATTTGTCTCCGTGTACACAGTGTCAGGATCAGCGGAAACAGAGGGAACCCCAGTGTCAAACAGAGCAAAGACAGGTTTTTCTTAAAGTAGGTGATTTCAGGACTGGAGTGTTATTCTCTTTTACGATGAATAACCCTCCAAAACTGAGCCTTGACCTATTGTGTTCTGGCAGAAGCAGAAGGAATAAAAGCACAACTTTTTGAGTTTCCACTAAACACCACCTGTTGTGTTCAATTGGGATTCATACAGTGACTGATACATTATCTTTATTTAGGTCCAACTGCAACGGTGTCCAGGTGTTCAGACGCATCAGGTGATTCAGAATCCTCAACAGTTAAGGGTAAAGAAATGTACATTCTATTACTGAAAAGAAATCTGATGCTTTATGTTTTTAAGCTACGGTACATAAAATCATTTGTTTACTTTCTTCTGATTGTTTACAGTCCTGGCAAACACACAACAGACATCCGTGGCCCTTCCATCACAACAGACATCCGTGGCCCTTCCATCACCGCTGTCATTTCTACTGAAGGAAAAAGAGAGTGCAAAGAATACAGAGTTGTATAAAGGTTCGTTTCAACTCACCCTTAAATATCTATTTGTTGCATCAATAGCAATGTCTGGATAATTTTCACAGCTACTTCATCTGTTGTCTTAAAATTATACTGAAGCCATAAATAAATAACTGAAAGATAACGCTCCTTTTCAGATTCCAGCACAAGTGCAGCTTCCACCTCTGCACAGAGACCTTTCCTTTGAGGACAGTGCTGAAGATGGTAAGAACTGACTGCATACAAAAAATAATTAATTTTTTTACTGAGTAGTTTGCTTTATTAACAGCATTTCCACGCTGTTTGTCAAATATTTTGTAAACAATGTGGCTAATATTTGGAACACAGTCTTTTTTTTATGGAACCCTAATTCCATGTATTTTTATTTTTTTATGATAGTTCCCTCAGCTCAGCCGCCCTTTGCTGTCCCCCTGCCTCAACCTGACCATGACATTAACCGCTGGAGTAGTAAACTAGTAGTAGTAGTAGTAAACTAAGTAGTTTCCTGCTTACAACAATTTGCTCCTGTTTCATTGTCTGCCTGTTGTAGATCAAGTTGTAATGACTTTGACAAAACTAAGACAGAGCTTTGTAATGGATGATGTAGCACAGCTGTTGAAAACATCACGATGTCAAAAAATGAAAACTGAAAAGCTATTTGTTATTACACTTTAACAAGCTTTCACATCACTTTCATTGATTGTTTTGTAAAGACAAACGAGGTAAAACTGAAACAAATATGTTAGTTGCAAAATAATGTTTTTATTTTTGTCTGTACATTTTATTGTATGTTAACATGTAGACTGGGAGGAGACCCCAGGGAAGACCCAGGACGTGCTGGAGTGGTCTGGGAAGGCCGTAAGAGTCCTCCCAGAAGAGATGGAAGAAGTTGCTGTCTGGACACTCCCTGCTCAAGCTGCTGCCCCTGTGACATGACGTAAAACCAGGAGGAAGATGATGGATGGAGTTAATATGTCTGAAGGTGATATTATGCCTTGGAGTTTAATTTTTTTAATAAAACTAAAAACTAATAAACAACTATTAAGACTGGTATTTTCTCCAAAGCAGCTTCATATGATGTGTTGTGTACGGTATGAATATTTATGTGCTTACTGCATTTTATCTCAAGGTATTTGTGGCAGAGCTGAATCTTATTTGCAAAAAAATTCATCTATCAATGTTGGAAACATGTTTTAAAAGTAAAAGTTATGGAAGTGTTTCATCTGTTTATCTGTAAAGTATTTGTAAAAAAGAAAAGTCCAACTCCAGGTGTTCTGTTGTGCAGCTCTGCAGCTCCAGGCACGTCACTGTCAGCTGAATCTGGAAGAATAAATGTACAATATGTTTTAATGAAGGTTTACAAGTACCTGTCACATAAGTACATATACTGAAAATTGCAACATTTACTCACCTGGACATAGAATCCACTTTGCCCATTGGTTAGAATGAGGTACCGGTACTTCTCATCTTCTAAGCATCTGATGTCACAATTTGGCCAACACCGAAACTGTGCAAATGACATGGAGCTATTTAGAGGACATTTAATCTCTAGGAGCTGCACAGAGTCCAAAATACCATCCAGGCTTATTACAAACTAAATACAGTAGGTGCATCCTATCATTGCAAAACACAATTAAATTAACTAATAAAAATAAAACAATTAGTATCAGCATTTATTCCACAGTATTGCAGCAGTGTGGCTGCATGACCTGCTTGTATTACACCTGATGTTTAAACTAACAGCCAGGCTCGGTGATGGAGGACTTTAAGGCTTTGGCTGAGCTCTGTCTGTGCTATCTAAAAAAGCTAAGTCTGGTCCTCTGGACATTCAAAAAACAAAGCAACAACAACAACAACAAAAACTGTTGAAACGTTTCGTCTTTCGTCCGAAAGACTTCCGGACGAAAGACGAAACGTTTCTACAGTTTTTTTTTTGTTGCTTTGTGTTGTTTTTTGAATGTCCAGAGGACCAGACTTAGCTTTTTTTTTTTTAATTTTCTACCTGGATTATTGAGCAGGCATCAGGGTATCTGTCTGTGCTAATTTAAGATAAATAAGATTGTGTTCCACCTCTTTTAATAAAACGTGCCCAACGTTAGTACTGTAGATACTAAACCTCAGAGCTTTTCAGGTTGTTTTCGGGTTATTCATTGCTTCACCGTAATGTGCTGATATAAACTAGCTAAATATGCTAGTAGAAGTAATCTGCACAGGCACTTCTTCAGGTCGCCCCCATCCCTCCCTCGTCTGCAGCGGAATGATGATCTTTTTCTCTCTCTCTCTCTAAAATAAACTAAAAACATTTAGCCCTGGCAAACTGCTTTGGTTTCATATTTGATAAGTTACAAACTAAAATAAACAACAAGAGTCAATTTTGTTTAAGTTACTTTAGTTAGTGTAATGATTGAATGAATTATGTTTGTCCACTAGATGGCAAGCATGAGTTTATGTGAATGCATAAATGTAAAGAAAAGAACAACAGAAGTAGATAATTAAGGAGAGACACCTGTGAGCAACCTGTGTGAGCAGCTTCACAAAAGATACTATAATAAAAGTGTCTGGAAGATACACAACGTCTGGTTAATTTCAAACACAAATATAACATGGTGTCAGAAGTGAACTGAGTGGCAGCCATGGACCTGAAACCACCGGAGAGCTTGAAGCTGTCGGGAAACGTGGATGAAAATTGGCGTGCCTTCAAACAACGTTTTCAACTATATGTTGCTGCAATGGGTTTGGAGACAAAGCCGGATGCCAGAAAGGTAGCAATGTTGCTGACCATAGCAGGAGCACAGGCTTTGGAAGTCTACAACACTTTTGTGTTTGATGACCCAGAAGACAAAGAAAAGTTGGATGTTGTGCTGAGTAAATTTGATGCTCACTGTTCTCCCAAGAAGAATGAATGCTATGAGAGATATGTGTTTCGTTCCCGAATGCAGACCCAGCATGAACCCTTTGATAACTTTCTGACAGATTTGAAAGTGAAGGCTCAGTCGTGCAATTTTGGTCTGCTAAAGGACTCGATGATCAGAGACCAGATCGTCTTTGGTGTGCGTGATGGAAAGCTCAGAGAGAGACTGCTGAGAGAAGTGGAACTGACCCTGGAAACAGCTGTAAAGATGTGTCGGGCAAGTGAACTGTCTCTGCAGCAAGTGAGGACTTTTTCTGAACTTTCAACAGGACCGACTTCACAGTTCAGTGATGGTGCTGCAGCAGTTGGAGCGGTGTCCTGCCAGAAGAAACAACATGCACAAATGAGGCAGCTGCAAGAGGATTGCATTATCAGCTGTAAGCGCTGTGGGACACGGCATAATGTGAGACAATGTCCTGCTTACGGTAAGCAGTGTTTGAATTGCCGTGGATAGACTTAATAAGGTATTATTAAGTCTCAAACATATATGAACTTTCTTGTCTCAAACATATATAAAAAAAATCCTTCTGTTATTTCAATTGAAACTGTCTGCACAAAATACTGAACAAAATACAACACAAAAAGTAAATTACAAGTGCAGTAATCCACCCCCAAAAATAAAAAAATGTATGTTTTGTGAATGTTTGATATACCACTGTGTCTGCTTGATTGAACTCAGCCTCCTTGATGTGATGACAATTTCAGGATAGGAATCTGAGGTATCATCCACTTCTGTAAAAATAAACAACTGATCATATAGATACTGTGGAGGCGTCTTTCAGTAGATTGAAACAAGTTAAAATACTTTATTTAATGTTTACATCCACTCACCTCATTTAAAATGTGTTTTACGGCAAATAAACAATGTAATTCTGGAATATTGCCTTCCTGGTTCCCTTTTATAATGAGCCAGTTTGAATGGTCTTTCTGATCCAGGCACAGTGACCACCTCTGAGCAGTCTGGATACAACAGGATGTACGGTCCTTCTTGTATGTCCTTGTTAAACCTTCTCATTTTCTGGACACCTTGTTGCAGTATCTCGGGTGCTCCTACCTCTGGGTCTACAAATAACAGGACCATTTTCCCTCTTAGAGGTTTTAAACCAGTCCCACTTGGCACCATCAATCCAATGTTTATCTGTGACAAAGATGAGAGCAATTTAACGTATAAGAGGTAGAAAAAATCAATAAATAAACACGATACATACATATGTGTTTCTCTATGGTCTAATTTGTGCTTGTGCTAGTACAGTTTCACAGTCAGCGAGTCAGGTGAGCACTGTTACCTGCACGTTTTTTCCTTTATGTTTTCCTCTCGGACCGTAGTTAAAATCCTGACGCTCTTTGGACTTGGAGCTTCGGTACTCTTTGAAACATTTATATGATGGGCCAGGTTGTTCTGCTGAAATTAAAAAAGGTCGGTCTCAAAAATCAAAATGAGGTAACCAATAGCGCTAATATGTTTTATTCACAGGCTAATTAAAAAAGCTAACATTACGCTGCACTTACGGTACTTTGTTTAGCATTGTCCGGTTGTTGAGATGTCCCCTCTCCTGCATCCATCTGCTCTGTGCCATTTAAAAACTCCAAGGATCGACCGCACGAAATACAAAACAGCTTAATAAACTTATAGGTGTCCCACAGAACGGGCAAAACGTGACTCGACTGTCGTCCATCTTGGGTCAAAATGACCGCTTCCGGGTCATCACTTCCGGGTCAGCCTCGTTAGGACATTCCCTTTCCGTGTGATTCTCTCGTTTGCTAAAGTGTTTCAGAAAATGTTAATTTGTTTCAGAAAATGTTAAAGTGTTTCAGAAAATGTTAAAGTGTTTCAGAAAATGTTAATTTGTTTCAGAAAATGTTAAAGTGTTTCAGAAAATGTTAATTTGTTTCAGAAAATGTTAATTTGTTTCAGAAAATGTTAATTTGTTTCAGAAAATGTTAATTTGTTTCAGAAAATGTTAAAGTGTTTCAGAAAATGTTAATTTGTTTCAGAAAATGTTAATTTGTTTCAGAAAATGTTAAAGTGTTTCAGAAAATGTTAATTTGTTTCAGAAAATGTTAATTTGTTTCAGAAAATGTTAAAGTGTTTCAGAAAATGTTAATTTGTTTCAGAAAATGTTAATTTGTTTCAGAAAATGTTAAAGTGTTTCAGAATTTGTTAATTTGTTTCAGAAAATGTTAATTTGTTTCAGAAAATGTTAAAGTGTTTCAGAATTTGTTAATTTGTTTCAGAAAATGTTAATTTGTTTCAGAAAATGTTAAAGTGTTTCAGAATTTGTTAATTTGTTTCAGAACTATTTGTTAAAGTGTTTAGCCTTATTTGTTAATGTGTTTTGCACCTCAGGGCCACCGTAGATATCATGATATTATTATGATTTATCATGTCCTGGACGACTGAGAATCTTCACCAGCATTTAGCTGAAAAAGCTAAAATTTGTATAAAACAGCTAAATAGTAGCTGAAATAGCAGAAAATTTTGAAACTTGCAGAAATAAGCTGAAAGGAGCATAACAAGCTGAAATTAGCAGAAAGAAGTTAGAAGAAACAAAAAATGTTTTAGTTAGCAGAAAGAATCTGAAACGAGCACAAAACAGCTGAAATTAGCTTCTTTTTTTTTATTCAGACAAGCTGAAAGAAGCTGAACCAGAAAAAAATGTGAAAGGAGCAGTAAAAGGTTGTAAACAGCTCTAAAGATTTCATTTTCATTTCATTTCATTTATTCATTTATATAGCACTTTACACAACCACGGTGGTGGTGACCAAAGTGCTTAACAAAAAACAGTGCAGTACTTAAAAAGACAGATTAAAAATCAAGAAAAACACAACATAAAAGCAAAAATAAAACCAGAAATGTCACCACATATTTAATTACTAAAAGCCAGTTTGAATAAAAAAGTCTTAAGCTTTGATTTAAAAGGGCCAAGTTCAGTAATCTGGCGTAGCTCAAGTGGGAGTGTATTCCAGAGTCGAGGTGCGGCCGCAGAAAAGGCACGGTCACCCCAACGTTTATATTTTGTCCGTGGAACAGAGAGCAAGAGTTGGCTATCTGACCTCAGAGACCTGGAGCGGGCGGGGAAACTTAACAACTCCGTTATATAAGTAGGAGCGAGGCCATTCAGAGCTTTAAAAACAAATAATAAAAGTTTAAAATCTATCCTAAAACGGACAGGAAGCCAATGTAGTGAGAATAAAACAGGTGTGATGTGGTCCCATCTAGGAGTGTTGGTTAAAAGGCGAGCTGCTGCATTCTGAACAAGCTGGAGGCGGCTCAGTGTTGACTGAGGCACACCAACATACAGAGCGTTACAATAATCGAGCCTAGAACTGATAAAAGCATGAACAGCCTTCTCCAAGTCACAACGGTTTAAAAAGGGTTTGACCTTTTTTAAAAGACGTAAATAAAAAAATCCAGACCGGACAACAGAGGCGATGTGTTTGTCAAAATGTAAAGCCTTATCAAAGGTCACTCCAAGGTTTTTCACACTGTCACTGAAGTTAATATTCACATTTCCCAGGCCAGTTGCATCTTTGTTACCAAATAAAATCCATTCTGTTTTACTGTCATTTAAAAATAGGAAGTTATTGTTTAGCCAATGTTTGATTTCAGAGATGCAGTCAAAGAGAGAACACATTGGGTTACTGGATCCAGGCCTTAATGGTAAATAGATCTGCAAATCATCTGCATAAAAATGAAAACCAAAAAGCTGGTTTAAGGATGTAAACCAAACTCAATGTTCTATGAAAAAACTATTAATACTGTATAGTATAAATATTTCAAAAAGCTAAAGTTGCATCAATACCAAAAAGCAAAGCAGGCTTGTCCTGAATAAGCTAAATGTTTTGATCTATGATCTGTTGAAATAGCAAAACTTCAGGATGAGAAACAGCTGAAAAACAAACAGAAGAAAAATGGATCACAATAGTGTGAATATTTTATAAGTGTTTACACAATAATACCAATGGCAAACATTTGACATAGAAAATGTGTTTCTAGAGAAAAGTGCAGCAGAATGAATGACTTAAAATATGCAACTGTTGTGCATAAACATGCTTGCATAATGTTTTTTGCACTATTAAAATTTATCCGTTTTAAAATATATTTTTTTTCTATTTTTTGTACAGTTTTAAATACTTTAATGTAAAAAAAAAGAGTAAGAAAAGAGTATACTGTTTTATTTTAGAATTCATTAACATTTTGGCATAATTTTGATGTGGTAAATACAGTAATTAGTAATTACCGGTACTTAAGTATAAAATATACTGCATTATCATTTTATTCTTTTAAACATGTCATAAACTATTGTAAAACATTATTTAAAAAAAAAAATCAAACTATCAGAAATTTTTGGCACTCATGGTTCGACAATTTTTAAGATACAACTACCTCCAGCTTTAACACTTTTTATGTTTGTTCTATTTACACTTCTAATAGAGATTATACATCAAAATGTACATTTTTTTCTTAGTTTAGATTAATAAAGAGGTGATGTTGGAACACTGAGCAGGAGCCAAATTAGCACCCTTCAAAATTTATTCAGCAAGTTTTAAGATCTTCACATGCTAGGAGTAATAGGAAGTAATAGTAATAGGAATAATTACTTCAACCTCTGAGTAATTAAGTTTTAAGTTAACAAAGATGCTTATGACTAAAGATTTATTGCAAATTCTTGTGATTTTACATTTTTTATTCCCGTCTTTATTTTCACATATGAGCTAGCCAAGCTCATTCCTATATGCACAGGCCTCGTTCTGTTAGTTTTTATGGTCCATTCATCTAGGGTGGTGCTTCCCACTGTCACCCATTACCATGGAAACAGCTTCAGTGGGATGTCATTGGTCACGTTATAACATCCCAAAGACACAGAGGCAAAAAGTGTGGGGGTAAAAAGGAACCAAAAACGTAAGAGAAAAGAAAGAAGAAAAAAAAGGGAGACAATCAGAATCGAGCATTAAAACGGTGTCTGACACAGTTTTGAGAATGGAAAAAAAAAAAAGGAGAGTTCCAGGACTGCTCGTGTACTGTATGTGCAAGCACAAAGCAGGGTGAGGAATGGCACGTGCCACAAGACGGCAATGGGCTTCCAGCGGTGCGGCTCAATGCACTCAGGACAATATGTCCAACTAGAGGCTTTAATGAATCTTAATAGAGAGTTGACTTTCTCACAATGCAACTGCAGACCTCTCAGTAAGGAGCAGGTCAAGGGCCTCTCAAACAGACACACTAGACTCCTACACACCATCGGATTTTGCGGTTGAGTTAATCAGGAATAAAACATGTCAGTTGAAATCAGCCGATGTCTTTTTAGCGATCTTATCATTTACACACAAGGCATGAAAGCAAATTTTCAAAGGGTCTGCCATGAAGCAAAATCTGTCAGAAGTCACAGATTCAGACCACAAGCTGAGTGGAGAGCTTCTTCTTCTATCACCAGAATAAATTTATTTAGTTTAAAAACCATCATATCATCATTTCAGACTGCAGGTTTATTCAGACTGCAGGCTTACTTACGGTTACTTCCTACGGTTTCCAAAAGCAGAATGGGAGGCAGATCTTTCAGTTAGCAGGATCCTCTCTTGTGGAACCAACTTCCAGATTCTGTCCGTGAGTCTGACACATTGTCCAGTTTTAAGACTGGGCTTTAGACTTTCCTTTTTGATAAATCCTATAATTAGGGTCGGCTTGGGTTTCCTGAG
>JBBPBX010023241.1:20290-40688 GCA_038048925.1 Garcialebias charrua | reverse complement strand
ATCATCTGTCAGCACTTCTAAACACGTATACTGTGTATTGTTGTTGTTCACTAATTGTTCTTGGCAAACTTTGACATTTAAAGGTCTATTGACACCATGCTTTATCCTAGAATAATGAAACTTGGTACACATATGTATCTCATCAGGAGCTACAAAAAAGTCTCTTGGAGCAATGGTCCAAAGCCAACAGGAAGTCGGCCATTTTAGGTCAAAGTCACAATTTGGTCTATTTCATTTACGTCATATCTGAGCGAACTCGTCCTAGAGCTTTCGAGATCCAGGCGTCAAACTCGGTCAGCACTATCTTGAGGCATTGAAGGTCAAAAGTTATCAAAAGAATTTTTCTAAGTCAAAGCATGTGGGCGTGGCCTTAGGTCAAAGTCAAATTTGGTCTATTTCATTTACGTCATATCTGAGCGAACTCGTCCTAGAGCTTTCGAGATCCAGGGGTCAAACTCAGTCAGCACTATCTTGAGGCATTGAAGGTCAAAAGTTATCAAAAGAATTTTTCTATGTCAAAGCATGTGGGCGTGGCCAAGCCTCAAATCTGGCCATTTTCCATGAAACATCAATTACGTCATATCTGAGCGAACTCGTCCTAGAGCTTTCGAGATCCAGGCGTCAAACTCGGTCAGCACTATCTTGAGGCATTGAAGGTCAAAAGTTATCAAAAGAATTTTTCTAAGTCAAAGCATGTGGGCGTGGCCTTAGGTCAAAGTCACAATTTGGTCTATTTCATTTACGTCATATCTGAGCGAACTCGTCCTAGAGCTTTCGAGATCCAGGCGTCAAACTCGGTCAGCACTATCTTGAGGCATTGAAGGTCAAAAGTTATCAAAAGAATTTTTCTATGTCAAAGCATGTGGGCGTGGCCAAGCCTCAAATCTGGCCATTCTCCATGAAACATCAAGCTAAAATAACTTCCTAATATAAGCTCCCAGCTACACCAAATTCACTAAGATCTATATTTATCCATCCCTCGACAGGACTGCAGTCCAATATGTAGTGGGCGTGGCCTGATTCTTCCAGAGCGCCCCCTAGAATTTAGTTTAAAAATCAGCCCCCAGCCATGCTTTATCCCAGAATTATGAAACGTGGTATACATGTGTAAATTGTCAGGACCTACAAAAAAGTCTCTTGGAACCCTGGTCCAAAACAAAAACAAAGTCGGCCATTTTGGGTCAAAGGTCATTTTCCGATGTTTTTGAATTGCGTATTTAAACAAACTCCTCTTAGTGATTTTGAAGGATTGCCTTTAAACTTGGTTAACATGCCCTTAACACATTGGACAGTAAAAGTTATCAAAAGTTTGCGTTTTCGTTTATGCTAAAGGGGCGTGGCCAGGCCTCAAACTTGCGCTTCATGCGTCCCCTACATTATTTCTATAGTCCCATCTCAGTGATACATCATCCGATCTGAACCAGATTTATTGTGCATAATCAGTGAGACCTTGTGGACACATTGATATTGTTGTTTAACATATGACTCCAGAGCGCCCCCTAGATTATTCAAACTGTTATATCTCAGTGATACATCATCCGATCTGAACCAGATTTATTGTGCATCATCAGTGAGCCCTTGTGGACACATTGATATGGTGGGCTAACATTTGACTCAAGTGCGCCCCCTACATTATTTCTATAGTTATATCTCAGTGATACATCATCCGATCTGAACCAAATTTATTGTGAATAATCAGTGAGCCCTTGTGGACACATTGATAATGTGGTTTAACATATAACTCCATAGCGCCCCCTAGATTATTCAAACTGTTATATCTCAGTGAGACATCATCCGATCTGAACCAGATTTATTGTGTATCATCAGTGAGACCTTGTGGACACATTGATATTGTGGTTTAACATGTGACTCCAGAGCGCCCCCTAGATTATTCAAACTGTTATATCTCAGTGAGACATCATCCGATCTGAACCAGATTTATTGTGCGTGTGCACCCCTGGTGCGGAGTAGACACGAGAGACTTCGAAATGGCGACCGAGCGGACGAGCTGGAGCTCGCGCGGTCGCCTCAATAAGGTCCGAGCGGCGCTAAGCTGCTTCGGGCCTCAACGCCGCTTGCGGCTTTAATTATTATTATTATTATTATTATTATTATTATTATTATTATTATTATTATTATGAAAAGAAGGAAGATGATGTCACAGACACTTTAACTGTGGCAGCCATTTGGACTTGGACTTGCTCGAAGTGTTTGAGTTGTACAGTGAATGATTCCTTTCTGAGAGTTTCATCAACATCCATCCACTGATTCATTAGATATTTTGCTAACAGACAAACAGGGTTAACATCACCAGTTTCTGCCTAGGTTCTAAATGAAAATGCTGCACCATGTTTTGTGATCAAAGTTTGTGTTGGATTTGATGATGTAAGAATTATGAGGAGGTCAATATTAATACTGACCTCCTTTTTATCTTAATTAATCTACTTATTCAGATTGAATAGTAAATTCACGGATTCTGTTCTTTTTCAGTTTACCCAATATTTCTGTGATCTTTATGATGGATAAATACACAAAGCCATTAAGTGACAAAGACGTTAACTTAGTTTGATATGTCAAAGAGACACTATCATTTATTTAAAATAAATCAACTAAATTAACACCATTACACTTGATTGACATGATTTCACTTTCTTTCAAATTAATACGTCAGCACACTTGAATCATAACACAACAGACATAAATATTGGATGTTAACATATTTAGTCTGTGGGCTCTTCAGCTTAAAATAGTTTCCAGCTTAGATAGAGAGGGAAAGATTTAGGAGGAGAAATTTATGGAGGAAGAAAAGTTAAGAGTCAGGGAGTTATCTTGATGTGTTTTAACCAGAAACATGGCAGTTCTCCGGCCGATTAAAGCTACACGTTGGTACCCTTGGCAAAGCATTTGACGACTTGTTACCTCGTGAAGATGGTCAGTCTCCCTCGGTCCAGTTTGGTCAGTTCGTTTACCATTCTCAGCGTCTCCAGACGTGCGCCTTGACTCGAACCGAAAGTAACGGCAGCTCCTGGTGGTGTTTCCAAGATAAGACGTTCCTTAAAGGAATGTCAATAAAAGAGAGCTTTTCACGGCTTGAAATAGATTTATAACAGGCATGTTATAAATCTTTTAACTGAATGACGTGTCCTTAGCGTGTGACTAGACGATCATCAGTTCTTTGGAGAAGACCATAGTTTGAGGCTTACTCCAGCAGACTTCCGGAAAACAGGAAGTCAGAGCTCTTTTAAGGCTAACTTGACCTAGAAAGACGTAGCTCTTTCTGATTCAGTCTGTTAAGCCAGGAGCCACTGAGAGGAGGCATAAGTTAGATTAAAAATGTCAGAAAGGATAAGAAAGTTAGTTTAAGACGCCAGTTTCATGATACAGCAGATTTAGAACTTTCTTAACTCATTACCAACACTGTTGTATGAATAAACAAACGTCATCAGAGCATAACATATGGGACCTATTAATGATAATAGCTTGATTATTAAATAGGACAAAAACAAAAGTCTTTGGGTGTCTAGATTGTCCTGAGCTCAAGCTAAAATGAATGAGATAAAGTGTTCCTTTTATCTTCACATGCAAGTTCGAGAGGAGAGGAGAAATCCTCCATGTACAACATTTTGAATTAAGCAGAGTATTTGATTTATCTGACATTAAAATGTACTGATGCTCTTACAAATAAAATTATTCATTTGATAACATTTGAATTAACAAAATTAAAAGAAGTCTCTGTGACCCGAGATTGCACCTTTGACACAGCAGTGAAACACAGTTTAACTCTCACAGAATAACACAGCTTAAAAGCACACATCATGAAAATGACAAAAGTTATTCTTTTGATCACATCAGCCTAAAATCAAAGATAGAAATAGTCTCTTATTGGTGACTATGTTATCAGATTATAGCTAAATGAATAATTTTGTAGTAAATGTCTTGCTTTACTGAGAGGTCAGTAAAGGTCATCACTGGACAGTTCAAAAACCTTAATTTGACCCTGGGTAGGTCCACTACATCTCCCCCCTTTTGGAAGCCATCGCCAGTCCTTGGGGATGGGGTCCAACACGAAAGGAAACCTTGAACTGTCTTTGATCTTGAAGTAATCCAGCAAGTGGAAAAAAAAAATCAAAAATTATAATCCCATAAAGTTTTTGGAAATTCCATACTGTTCGTAGGTAATCCCATTGCGAAAAGCTTTTAATCCTTTGGAAAACAAAGTCTGTTAACTCTTGGAAAACAAAGTCTGTGATCCCTTGGAAAGCAAAGTCTTATAATCCACAGCGGTAATTCCACAGCAGTAAATCCCCAACGATTAGTTTTGTTGAATGATCAGCAACAATTGTTTTCATATCCAGCATGTAGAGGGGATCCCTCGATTGACGCAGAGGAGGCGACCCTTGGATGAAGGTTGAAGACCAACGTTGAAGTAGCATGTCCCCACATCGAAGGTTGAAGGCTGGTTGGTTTCCAGTCCGTGCCACTCTGGTTCTATGTGTCATGCATTTATGTGGTTTTTAAGGTGGGCTTATGATTGGGATTTTACATTAAGCCTTACCTATATGCACCTGGTATGTAAGCTATCATGGTTTAGATCAGCTACAATTACCAATTAAGGGGTGGATCAAATCTATAAATTAGGTATAGGGATCTGTACCTATAGAATTTTGGAGGGCTTCTGTAACGAAGGCCTCTAATTCCAAACTATTCCTCCATTCATTACTTAGTTTAGGTTAAACTAAAATAGAAAAATGAAATATAGTTTGATCTAAATGTCTGTTGTCTTTTAGACGCACGACGTAGGATTTGGTATTCCTAATAAATTTTGAAGTCTATGGCGAGACTCATCAAAATGAATAGATAATCTAGAATAGAAACGATCGAATCGGTTCAATTTAGAAATTGTGAGACCAGTGTAGTTTATTGTACCTTGAGTAGCTTTAAACTACATTGACTCTTCGACGATTGAGATTTAACAAAACGAACTGCATGTTGGCATAGTTAAATCCATATCATTCATTAACCAATGTTAATACAAAACCTTTTTGGCTGGGAGTGTTCAGAACCAAACAAAATCTCAACTAATGACAACAGTAATGACTAAACAACAAGGAAACAACGTTTCACTGCTTCGACACACTCTTGTCGTCAGATTCCACCTTACTGTCCGTGCCGGCTTGGTTTCCCCTAGACTCACGTTTGTGACGCCTAATCAGATCTAGTTGAGCCGCATGATCATCGAGTCGGGCATGAAGAGATCGTACGTACTGAAATAGGATCACAATAATTCCGCCCATAATGATGGATGGGATCAATCCCAGCACTAGACTTAACGTGTCCGCGCTAGACCATGCATAATTAATTGGTTGAAACCGGGTTCCAGTCTCGGATTTGAGGGTCCTGAGAACTTTGTTTACAGGTTCCACATCGACGATTTTAGTACCTTCGAACCGGAGTTGTTCTATGGTTTGAGGGTCTATTTCCAAACTCATGTTTGTGAAGCACTCGGGTACCTCAAGGGCAGTTTCCCATTGCTCCGGACGGAGGTGGTAGAGCGTCAGTTCACCAATGTGTATAGTCGTCCCTTGGGGGACATTGATCCACATTGTATTGTCCGGTAGAGTCACAAGTTGGTTGGCCGCGGGATGGCCATGGACTATCAACGCGTTTCGTTGGGGAGTGTTTACTAGCCAATGCGAACCAATCCTTTCCGCTTTAGCGGTTGTGACCTGGCGTCGAGGTGTTATCGTCGTCGAGCATTTTGAGTTATCTGGAACGGGTGTGACTCCGCAAATGCCCGTGGCCTTATTCAAAATGAAAGGCTTACTTGTACACAGGTAGTGTATCTCGTGGGTGAGAGTACACATCTGGAGGTTTGGAGCTAAGTAAATTGTGGGGTTATCGTCATGATAAGCGACCATCTTTGGGGTGTCGATTCTGACGTGGTTTTCACCGTGCCAATTTCCGACGTTAACAACGTCCTTGAGCCTGTAAATGCCATCAGAGGGAATGATGGGTAGATTGATAAGAAACGCGAATTCACCCGCTTTGTGGTTGACGTAAATCGGGACCGCGCTACCGAGAGTGTAAGCCAGGTGAGCCTGGATTGGTCTCACTAGTTCGTTTGTAGCGGAGTACAGGATGTCAATCACCATCTGCAGGGAGACGAGATAAGGTGGGATTCTGCCAGTAGCTAGTGTATCAACCGTCGAGCTGATATCTCTAAGCGTATCAGAAAGGATCCCATCTATCAAGTGGGCGTTGGCGTAGTCCGATTCTACCTTAAGTTTTAACTCATTGACCGTTTTTGCAAGGGTCTTTATTTCTTGGGTGTGAGTGTTCAAAACTAAGACAGTATCTTTGACGGTTTTGGTCACCTGTGTGAACTGTTCTTGTTGCCGATCCATCTGTGATCGGATCTTTGGGAACTCATCTTGTATTTCATTAACGTGTTGTTTTAAGGTTGTTATGCTGACCGTGTTGACCGCGGACAAACCTAAACCTAGAAGGGATCCGAGAGGAGAGGCTGCGAGGAGTAGCCATCCAATGCTACGCGTCTCTCTACTACTAGCTCCACTCAGCTCCTGTTGTGTAATAGTGAACTTGTGTAGTTGCTTTAACATGTGTTGGATTTGTCCTTTTGCGCTCTCAATCGGAAAAGTATACCACGTTTTGTTGGACCATTCTTCATTGATCCTAATGTGTTGTTTAACCACCATTTGGGGATCAAAACGAACGAAAACCTTCTGGGTATACAGATGACAATCTGTGATGAGCAGACCAGGTTGATCCCTAAGACTGATTCCTGAGGTGGGTCCAAGGGTCACAACCTCGAGTTGTCCTTCTTGGAGGAGTCCCAAGAGGGCGAAGATTAATAGGAGCAGTTTCATCGTGGTCCTAAGGAAACACAAACAGACAGATCTTAGCTTTCTAACAGATGTTGGGTTATGCGACTTATAGGGTGGGAAATACGGTAGCTCAAACCTGATTAGTTTATTTACTATCTTGTGTTTGGACGACCTTATTTTCCCATGAAGTCGGTGAGTTTGTGAGATCTTTGTCTTTTGTGGAGTCATTGAACGCCTTGTAAGGTTTGATCTGATTTCGATGTACCCATTTAGCAATTGGCTCTTTGCGGCCTTTGCTGATTTTGATTTCGTAGACGACTGAGGACACTTTGTCTGTTATCAGATGAGGTCCAGTCCACCTGGGCATTAGTTTGCGGGCGAGAGTTCCGGTCTCGGACTCTCCTTTCCCGGTTGCTGGGGCGAACGTATAGTACCAGACTCTGTCTCCCACTTGGAGTTCATTGTGAGAGGCCTTTTGGTCGTAGTACGCCTTACGTCCTTCAGCGGATTTTTCCAGGTTTTTCTGGGCGAAAGCAAAAGTGTTTCTGAGGTGTACATTCAAATCTTTCATGTATTGTTGTGTGGTGTAGGCTGTCGCCATGGCGGCGTCGCCTGGTTGGTACAACAGGTGTAGAGGGAGAGTCATTTGTCGACCGGTCATCATCTCGAAGGGAGAGATGCCAGTTGATGTGTGTGGAGTGGCTCTTATGGCCATGAGGACCAGAGGGAGTTTCACGTCCCAGTCCTTGTGGTTTGCAGCCACGTATTTCTTCAAAATACTCACCACAGTTCTGTTTGCTCTTTCTACTTGGCCTGAAGCCTGTGGGTGGTAGCCGACATGAAAGTTGGCCTTGACGCCTAGCGTCTTCCACAGTTCTTTCATCACTTCACCTGTGAAGTGTGTACCTTGGTCTGAGTTCACCCGAAGGGGAAGTCCAAACCTTGAGAATATATGATTCATTAACAACATAGCAGTGGTTTGTGCTGTGTCGTTAGGAGCTGGTAGGCATTCTACCCATTTGGTGAATGCACAGGTTACCGTGAGAAAATATTTATTTCCTCTAGAGCTCTTAGTGAGTGGTCCAACCCAGTCGATCTGGAGGTCAGACCATGGGAATGCAATGCCTCTGCTTTGCAGTGGTGCTCTGTGAAGTGGTCTGGTTGGCTGAAACTGGCCACAGACCACGCACCCTTCAATGTAGTCCTTGACATCCTTTTTCATTCCAGGCCAATAGGCAATTTGTTTTAATGCCGTCAGCGTGGCTTTATCTCCTTTGTGTCCTGCGGACGGGAGATCATGGGCATGAACTAACATCACCCCCCTTTGGTCATGGGGAACCACGAACACAGGTGAGGACGTTGGTCCATGAGCGAAAGTTAAGATGCCCTTGATTAGTTTTAGCTGTTTGCGCAGCTGATAGAGGACCTTAAGGTCTGGATCGGAATCCAGGTCGTCTTTAGACGGACTATTTTTGTTCGGATCAGTCAGGTACAGTATCATGGAGTTGATAGCAGGATCCGACTTCTGTAGTTGGATGATGTCTGGGTCAGTCAGTGCAGGTCGTACAGAGACTGCGTTGTCAGCAGGTCTGGTTGCGGCCTGTGCACGTGTGACTGCCATAACTCTGACTGAAGGTTGTGTTGGCAGAGTCTCGATTAACCAGGAGGGGTCGAAGGACCATAGAGGACCTTCGTCGGCTCCTTCTTTGGCTAAGGAATCTGCAATGTCATTGTAGTGCTTGTCATCGCCTGGGACTCTAGAATGCCCTGGAACTTTCTTCCAGTAGATCTGTAAGTCGTGTGACGTCACCAAGTGATCACACGCTATGAAAAGCTCTTTGTGTTTGACCACTTTTCTGTCGCTTGTTAGGAAACCGTTCTGTTTCCACACAGCGAGGTGACAAGCGAAACTCAAACGAGCATAGTTAGAGTCAGTGCAGATGACTAGCGTCTTGATAGAGCGTTCTACTACCATCTGGAGAGCTATTAGGATTCCTGCAATCTCAGCGTACTGAGAAGTCTGAGATCCTAATTTGTAGCTGAAAGTTATCTGCTCTTGGTCTTGGAGGAGGACCCCTCCAACACCTGCTCTGCAGATCTTGTCGCGGAGGAATGAAGATCCATCCACGTACAACGTTGTCATATCTTTGCAGATATTGTCATCAAAGAAGTGGTGATTCGGGTCTTCAGTTACTGGGGGTTTTACCTCAACCGGCGGCTGGGTGGCTGGTACATCTTGTGTACACTTCTGGCAGATTGCCAAGTCCGTCCCCAGATGAGACTTCTTGTTTTGACCATAACGTATGTCTAGGTTAAAACTTTGAAGCGCCATGAGCCACGTTGCAACACGTGAGTTTGTCACCACACCATCTCTGATGCGTTCACTGTTAAGAAAGGTCACTGGCTGGTGTTGTGTTTCCACAATGATTTTCTGTCCACCAATGTAGCTGGAGAAATGTTTAACTGCCCACACTGTGGTCAGTAAAGCTTTCTCACAGTCTGAGAATCTCAACTCGGGGCCTGCCATCGTTTTGCTGGCATAGGCTACTACACGTTTGTCTCTGTCGTGTATCTGGTACAGACCTGCACTTATGCAATGAGCTGAGAAGCCCACTTCCAAGTAAAACTCTTTGTTGTAGTCTGGGTAGACTAAACAAGGGGCTGACTTGATCCTGTTTATAAGAGCGTCCATTGCCTGTTGCTGTTTGTCAGTCCAAACAAATGGTACGTCTTTTTTAAGGAGTTCAGTCAGTGGTTTCGCAAGGTCCGCATAGTTCTCGATGAATTGGTTCGAGTAGTTACACACGCCCAGAAAACTTTGTAGTTCTTTGAGATTGGTGGGGACTTTGAGATTGTCGAGGCCTTGGGTGCGAGTCAGCTGTGGTTGTACTCCGTCAGGACCTACAAGTAGGCCAACGTAGTCCACTTTGGTTCTGCACCATTGGCATTTTGACAGTGATATTTTAGCACCAGCAGTTGTCAGCTGATTCAGAACGTGGTCGATCTCAGCCAAATGTGAGTCCAGTGTTGGCTGCCTCAAAAGGACATCGTCCACGTAGATCAGTGTTCCACGCTCGTGGGCGTCTGGACATGCTTTGTTCAAGAAGATGTTGAACTCTGCAGGTGAGTTAGCGTAGCCAAAGGGACACCTGTTAAAGGTGTACTGACGGCCACCAAAAGTGAAAGCTAGTTTGTACTGGTCCTCGGCGCGCACAGGGATGGTCCAAAAACCAGAGGCGACGTCGAGAGTCGAGAAGTACTTACCATTGGTGACCTTGGGCAGTTCCTGTTGGAGTTGCGTCATAGGCCATCTGGATAAGGGAACTTGTTTGTTTAGCTTTCTGTAGTCTATAGTGAGTCTCCACTTACCATTAGGTTTTAACACCGGCCATAAAGGCGCAGAGTAAGTGCTGTTACAGTATCGGATGATACCTTTTTCTAACAGGTCATTAATGATTTCTCTGATAGGTTGATGTGCTGCCAGAGGAATCTTGTACTGTCTGACAAATGCAGGGGGAGCATTAGGCGGGGTTGGGATGCTCACTGTGTGGAGCGTGGTCAACCCACAATCCATCGAGTCAGCTGAGAATGATTTCTCATACGTTAAAAGAACTTTGCGAAGTTTGTCCCTTTCTTCATCAGTTTTCAGGGCGTCGGCTTGAGCGACCACCTGTTCAATCTGTGAAGCAATTGAGAGGGGTTCTTGTCCTTTGGGGAGCTCCATTGAGTCCCTTTCAGTGTCGTGAAACCTGTCTACAGGTAGTGCACTGTAAGTTTGGGGGCATAGACTGTCTCCTTTGTTGAAACCGAACCTGCGGACAGTGTCCTGGTCGGACTCAGTGGGGGAGAAAAGAGCTATGGCCTGTGTTGGTTTCGTGAACAAGACTTGCCCCGTGTGTTGATATGGGATCAAGTTCTCTGGGAGTCCTCCCAGAAATGGAATGCTTAGCTCAAAATCATGAAAATCAGTGGAGATCAACCATCCTAGCTGTGTGTTTTTTGGGATCAGTACCTCTTCTGTGCTTGTGTTGCACACAGCAACAGTCGTGGTTCTGCAGTCGAGGGTCACTTGGAATGTGGCCTCCATGGACAGTCCTAAGTTGAAAAACATAGGAGATGGTTGAAAGTATGCCAGTTTTGTGCTAATAGCTTGTCCTTTCATGATGTGAACATCACCGGCTTGTTCATAACCTGAGCTGGTACCGCAGTGTTATGGCTGTTAGCAACCTGGCAGACCTCTGGAATAGTGTTATGGCTGTTAGCAACCTGGCAGACCTCTGGAATGGTCTGTCCAGCCTTAAGGTTCTCTGTGGTTAGCACAGAAGAGTCCTCTGTAGCTGTGTCTAGTGACCACAGTACATTGTTGTAGATGTCCACTCGGACACCTAATCTTACCAAAATGTCGGAGCCTATGTAGGTTGCATGTGGTAAGTTCGGGACCACGAGGAACGGGTGATCCAGTTCTCGTTGGTTCCAGATCAGTTTCAGGTCNAAGCCTGCACCACCAAGATGACAATTTTTTTTTATTGCAGTCGCATTTAAGCAGCTTTTCAAACGTGATCCTTACATGTTTCAACATACAGTATACCTAAAAATCAGTACCGTACTTTCTATTTTCAAGCAGATTGAGTTTAAGCTGAAATGTGTGACACAAACAAATGCAACTTCTATCTGAAGGAGACCGACTTTAATACCTCAGGCTGCGGTGGAAGCTGAGCCTCAAACTGAGAGAAGATCCTCAGGGTCAGCAGGCGGATCTGAGAGAACCAAGAAGTCATCGTCAAAACTGCAAACAATTCTTTTGACGTCCAGACGTTGACGTCAGGTTAAGGAGTTTGGCGTTTCTTTCAGAGGAGGCAAACCTTTGGGATGTTTGAGGAGACGTTAGCGTGCAGCGGGCTGAAGAGCTCCAGCATTGCATTGTGGGACAGGTGGTCCGACGCGCCGCTGAGCGCCAGGCGGGTGTAGTACAGGTCTGCAAGCAGCAGCGCCGAAAGGTCGGTGGGAAACTTCCTGCAGCGATGAGGAGTTCAACACGATGAAGAGGAGGAACAGATTCTGAACCAATTCAGAGGTTACGACCTTACCGGAGGACGGAGTTGATCTTGTCCACAGAGACCAGGACGAAACCGTCCAGAGAGAGGAGGCAGCTCAGAGCCTGTCTGGCTACAAACAGAGCAGCTAGAAAGAAAAAAAACATCAGTCCTGTTCAGTCCACACACTTGTTGGTCTTGTCCCTGAGAGTTTCTGCATTTATTGGTTGTATTTTTCAGCACCTCGTCCCATTTTGTCTTCCTCAACCTCACGCAGAAGACGACCGAGGAAAGCCGCCACGGCAGGAACGACGTCAGCTGGAGGCAAAGGGCTGAATGCAAAAACAAAGAGACGTTAAACAATTCATCAAAAACAAGTTCATCACTGATGTAACGCAGCTCATGAGCATAATGGAGGCGGTACCGGAGGTGGGGCAGCAGCACCAGCGCCGCCCAAGGCAGCGACAGGTCCGTGATGGGCGGCTCCTCTGGAGGTCTGATCAGTGACAGAACCAGCTCCGGCACCGAACCGCTCGCCTCGTTACCGCTGGAAACACAAAAACAAGTTCATTTTTAACAGTCAAGGTGCAGTTTCCAGAATATCTCACAACGGGCGCCGCAGTTCTCAACTTCCTGTCGTTGAGTTTTAAACGAATTTGAGAATTTTGTCACGGGCGTCTTCGACCCATCTGCAGAGCGACAGAGCTGCAGCAAAGCCAGCCTCTTACAGAAAACAGAAAAGCTAAAATTAACAGAAATGTAGCTAAACGCAAGGATTAGCAAAACAGTGTCTAAGATTTAACTAGCAGAACAAAAGCTAAAAGTAGCAAAACATTTGCTTAAAGCAAACATAAGCAATGAATTTCCAAATAAGCAGCTAAAAACTTAAGTTGACAAAACAGTAACCACATGCTAGGATAAGCAAAACAGTAGCAAAAAGCTAAAATTAGCAAAACAGTAAAATACTAAAATTAGCAGAATGGAAGCTAAAAGTTAAAACTTGCAATTTTTTTGTAAAATACTATAAGTAGCAAAAGGAAAAGCTAAAACTAGCTAAACATTTTGTAAAATAAGAAAAGTAAAATGATAGTTAAAAGCTAAAACTAGCAAAACATTTTGTAACATACTAAAAGCAGCAAAACGATAGCTTAAAGCTAAAATAGCAAAACATTTAGTAAAATACCGGTACTCAAAGAAGCAAAATGATAGCTAAAAGCTAAAACTAGCAAAACATTTTGTAACATACTAAAAGCAGCAATACAATAGTTTGAAGCTAAAACTAACAAAACATTTTGTAACATACTAAAAGCAGCAAAACAATAGTTTGAAGCTAAAACAGCAAAAACATTTACGGTAGTGAAAAATACTAAAAGTAGCAAAATGATGTCTAAAAGCTAAAACTAGAAAACATTTGCTTAAAGATAAAACTAGCAGAACATAAACTTTACAGAAAAAATTCCAAATTAGCATCTAAAAGCTTAAGTTGAAAAAACAGTAACTACATGCTAGGACACAAAAAAACAGTAGCAAAAAAGCAAAAAGCAGCAAAGCATTAGTAAAAAACTGAAATAAGCTAAACAGAAGCTAAAAGGTAAAGCTAGCACAACATTTGCTTAAGGCTAAAACTAGCAAAACATAAAAGCTTTACATGAAACATTTCCAAATTAGCAGCTAAAAACTTACGTTGACAAAACAGTAACTACATGCTAGGACATGCAAAACAGTAGCAAAAAGCTATAATCAGCAAAACATTAGCAAAAAAACTGAAATTAGCTAAATGGAAGTTAAAAGCTAAAACTAAGATGACAGCAAAAAACTAAAAATGAAGTATGCTGAAGTAGATATAAAACAGAGTTTTAAAGAATTTAAAGCGTTCCCCGTTCAATTTAATAAAGAAAAAATGTCCAAGATTAATATTTAGAAAAGTTTAATAGTTACAAAAACAAATGTTTACTAAAGTAGCTACAATCGAAACAACGTGCAGGAAAAACTATAAACAGGAAAATAAACACTATTTATGTGCACAGGAAATAATTGCAGTTTGTTAAGAAATGTATGTGAGAAATGGCAGCAATTGTCAGAAACTGTCTGATTCAATTGTGGCTGAGCTGCTGGCTGGTCGCAAACACAATTTATTGAGATCAAGAGGTTGGCAATTTTTTTTCTCCTTGACGGCCAAATTAATATATTTCAAGCAATTTAACGCTGATCATCTGGAAAACTTTTTCTTGTTGTTGAAGTTAGAAGCCTTAATAAAAATATGTCTCCCCATTCTCTTGAGGAGCATAAGACATACTTTTTGTAAAATGGCTCTTTTGACAATATGTTGGCCTAAATATACAACAACAACAAAAAGTTGTCTTTGTGGAGTCTTTAAGGTTCAGTCTAGTTTTAGAAACAGCTTAAAGAAAAGTTTTGAGCGATCTTAATCCAAAAGTTTTTTATGCATTTATCCAAAATGTTTAATTGACCTTTCGCAAAACCCCGCCCCCAACCGGCCATTGTCCAATCACACGTCACTAGCATCTCCGGCTATGTAAGCTAGGTCCGACATTCTACAAGATGGTGAAGCGATGCGCCTATGGATTGTGTAAATCAGACAGCAGGTATCCCAAGAGTTTGTCTGGTGGAGTCTTGTTTTTTCCCTTCCCAAAGCCGAAAACACAACTGGAACGGTGTCAACAATGGATAAAACAGTGTGGAAGGCCTCACTCCCAGCTTAATGTCTCGAAGATAAACAAGCATTCGTATGTATGCTCAAAGGTAAGACAAACATTCATTGTGACTGTCCTGCTCTAGAAGTAATACTAGCTTTTCTACTAAACGATTGCCTGTATAGCACATTTGAGATTAAATTCGATTTTTTATTAATTTTTGAAGACATGCAACAAGGTCGCGCTAGCATAAAATTAGCATCGTTTTTTCTTCCATCTAAAGTCATTCATATCTCCTAAAACCACTCAATGTATATTTCTCCTGCTTTCAGAGTGTAATTATACATGACTTTTCTACTAAACGATTGCCTGTATAGCACATTTGAGATTAAATTCGATTTTTTATTAATTTTTGAAGACATGCAACAAGGTCGCGCTAGCATAAAATTAGCATCGTTTTTTCTTCCATCTAAAGTCATTCATATCTCCTAAAACCACTCAATGTATATTTCTCCTGCTTTCAGAGTGTAATTATACATATTATATAGAGTGTAATTATACATAATTATATTGCGCTGGTATTGCTCCAAAATGAGTCACTAACACGCACTGGTATACAAGCTATCCCCGTCATGACGCGCTAACACTCACCGGCTACAGAAAGCTTGACGGGCGTAGCAACAGTAACTAAGGGGGCGGGGCTTCTGCGAAAGGTCAATTGAAACTTCCTTAAATTTCACTGACAGAATGCTGTTTGTCATCAGCTTATTTTTTTAATGTTTTCTTTTTAAGAATTTCGGGGACCGGATGGAGATTGTCTGAAGCCAATGCTTGGTCCTCTGGCCACATGTTCCCCATGTTGGCTCTAACTACGGTAATTTCTGCCGTACATGTCACACCACCCTATAAGTTCCATCAGTCCAAATATGTCAAATAAAGTGGAAAAATCTATAAATATGTCACTTCGCCATATATATTATGCATGACTGCTGACAACCCAGAAATGTGGGCCAGTGTTGTGCCAAAAATCGATGGGTTGCCGAATGGCGGCTGCGGGAGCGTGCACTGGAGGACTTTAACAAGAATTTAACAAGATTAACACAAAAACTATTATTCGTTTGCTCAAAACTATAGTAAATGTCTCAGTCTAATGTTTACTTAATAAAAGGACTTTAAGGTCAAATCAGCTGCATTTCAAAATAAATAACTGCTTCAGTGCTCAGGGAACGCACAGACAGAGGAAAAAGGGAAGAACGTCACTTGTTTCTTCGAAATTTAACAAGAAAAGCACCTAAAACAATTATTTGTTGGCTCAGAGTTATAGTACAGGTGTGTCTAAGTTGAACTTTTATTTAATAAAAGGACTTTAATGGTCAAATTAGCTGTATATCATAGGGGCAGTGCAGCAAAATGAAGCTGAGCTCCAAGCATCGAGCAGAACGAAGGTGGAGGAATAGGGCAGGCCGATGGACCTTACCAAGCTCCGCCCAGAAACGCCCCCTAAGCTCCAAGATGGCTGCCCGTCTCCCAAGCGCAGCTTTGGTGTCAATGGAAAACATGGCGTCGACTGACTGCAGGGTATTTTTGAGTCGAATAGTGTATCATTTCTGCCAGATTCCAACAAAATATCAGCCATGACAATGGACCTTACCAAGCTCCGCCCACAGGGCCGCGTTTCATTGGCTAATACCCATAACACGTCACAGCGCAGCTTCCACGTGCGTGCCGGTCTCACAAAACAAACGCTACGGTAGCGTTTGTGAGACCGGCACCACATGCTACTTACATTGCTAGCTAGCATACGTGCAGATTTTTTCTGCGTCAGGGCTGGAAAAATTGTCCTCCACCGTCAGTGGGGTATCTGTACAGGAGATGTCAGGTACCCTGACCGTATTTGTGGAAGTAAAATTCACCGTTTCCCTATATGTGAAACTGAATGCCTTGCTTGGATCAAAGCTTGTGCACGACCACAAAACTGAACAATTATTTCTTTCACCAGCAGAGAAGGGTTGACCTGCTTTTGAAACCTGCTAGTTAACAACACGCGGTCACGATGAGAGAAAGCCACAGTTCACTGAACGTCCTGGAAGTTGGGAAGAAACAGCTCCGCTAACCCCACATGAGCTAGCTAACGCAACGAGCTCTACTGTCGATTTCACCTAAAACTGCACAAAATCGTGACACGAAGGCTGGATTTTAACTAACACACCGGACGGCTGAGCTCGTTTGCCCTCACAAAAGTCGCTGTCGGCGTGTTTAGCAGCTAAAGCAGCAACGGCTAACCAACCACTTAAGGAATGAATGGAGATTACAGTTAGCATTAGCTTTGCGACCAAGGCACACAAACTTTTGCCAACAATAGAAATCACTGATTTCAAAAGTAACCCTCAAAACCATGAATGCCTGACTTACCCAGCCTTGCAGGACAATAGGCATCAGTGATCCTGTCCACAGCTGTAATAATGCCGAGCATGTGAGCTGATGTTTTCCTCATCAGACAGTAGCATTAGCGGTGACGCTAATGCTGATGGACGCTAATGATGTTGGAGGCATCGCGTGGATCAAACAACTTGATAACGTCCAAAAAAAAAATAACATGAACTTGTTGGTTCCCCTGTCCATTGTCATGGCTGATATTTTGTTGGAATCTGGCAGAAATGATACACTATTCGACTCAGAAATACCCTGCAGAGTCAGTCAACGCCATATTTTCCATCGACACTCAATGCTGCGCTTGGGAGACATGCAGCCATGTTGGAGCTTAGGGGGCGTTTCTGGGCGGAGCTTGGTAAGGTCCATTACAGTGAGAGCGAGGGGGAGCAAAGCCATATATGGCTCTGAGGGGGAGGGACCAGAAACGTGTCTGTTCAAAAAAAAAATCTAAGTTCCAGCATGTTCCAGAAATTACATATATCAGCTTTAATGACTCAATCGGCCTGCCATACAATCACCACCTTCATCGGTGCTCTCTGCTTGAAACTAACAAAACAGCTGCACCACCTCGGCGAATTTGACCATTAAAGTGCATTTATTAAGCAAATGATGGACCGAGACTAGGGGTGTAACGAGATCTCGTTGTACGAGATCTCGCGATATTAAACTCCCGCGATATCTCTCGTTGAGAGGTAACGTTGTCTCGCGAGATGCTAATGCTAATGCTAGCAGAGCCCCTAGCAAGTCAGAGTCACGGACAGCATGGCTTCGCCGGATGAAGTTGCTATAGAAGACGCCCCAACTACTGATGGAGGGTGCCGCAGACGCCTCTACATTGATGGAGGGTAACGGCGCTGCCGACGCTGCCCCGAATGTAAAGACACGCGTGTAAACACCGGTGTGACCGGTGTTGCCAGATAGAGTCCCACCCACCCAAAGCAATCTCTACCCGCAAAAGTCAGAAGGAAAATCGCGGTGAACCGCCCAATCTGGCAACACTGGTGAGTGACGGCTGCAGAGTCAGTTTTGGAAAGTCCTGCGTGAATATCTATTTTTTTAAACAAAGTTGAACGTTCTAAGGTCTAAGGAGATTCAATCAGTAAAATGAAGACATCAGTTGGGTTTGTAATACATGTTAAAACAGAATAAAAGCCTTTTTGCGGCATAAAACCGATCTTTGAAGTTTTCTTGAACTAATGTTAAAATCTCGTCTCGTTCTCGCGAGATCTGTGATTTTCTCGTCTCGTCTCGTGAGTTTTGTGTATCGTTACACCCCTAACCGAGACACACCTCTGCTATACGGTAATTTCGAGCTAACAAATAATTGTTTAGGTACTTTTCGTTTTAAATTTCAGAGAAAAGAGCTACCGTACTCCTTCCTGGTTCGCGTCCATCTGCGCGTTCACGAGCACCAAGAAGCGAAACAATTTTTAAATAACGCTGATTTGACCATTAAAGTATATTTATTAAGAAAACGTTAGACTGAGACACACCTTTGGTATAATTTCGAGCTAACAAATAATTGTTTAGGTACTTTTCGTTTTAAATTTCAGAGAAACGAGCTACCGTACTCCTTCCTGGTTCTCGTCCAGCTGCGCGTTCACGAGCACCAAGCAACGAAACAATTTTTAAATAAAGCTGATTTATTGCACCGAGGGACTGAGAGAAACGCAATTTCAATCCTGTGTATGTCCTGTACATATTGCAGTTCTGACAATAAAGTTGACTTTGACTTGACCATTAAAGTACATTTATTAAGAAAACTTTAGACTGAGACACACTTTTGGTATAATTTCGAGCTAACAAATAAATAATAGTTTAGGTACTTTTCTTGTTAAATGTTGGAGGATAAAGCCGCGTTCCTCTTTCCTGTTTCTTTTTACAGACATGACAAAAAGCCGGTGCAAACGCACACTGACTGACGATATGACGTCATTGTTTTAGCTAAGGTCCTACACGGACATAAATTTAGAAAAGATAAATAAAATCAGACATTTTTTTAGCCGACAGAATAGGGCTGCACGATTAATCGCATTTGCGATTTTCTCGCGATATGTTAAAACGCGATTCACTAATCGCACGGGCTGCGATTTGACTGGTCACGTGACTTGGGAGTGAGCCGCTCTGCCATGCGCAGCTCTGAGCGGAGCAAAACAGAGCAGAGCAGGGAGGAGAAGACCGTGCGCTCCAACACAGTTGCTTCAGGCTCGACAGAAGTCATAAAAGTTATAAATTCAGGTAAGTTAGCCCATGTAAATGTGTATCTGATCTTAGAGGCTGAAACACAGAGACCGCGGGAGATAAACAGAGCGCGAGCTGGTCATGTGACCGGGTCTGTTTTGACGGTGCCCAGTTAGCAGCTAGCTCAGCAAGCTAACGTTCTGCGTGAAAAAGCGCATTAATTATCTGATTTAAAAAATAAAAAAAACAGTTGTGTTGTTAGTGATATGAATTAATACAGAACCAGTAAAAATAATCGCATTTTAAATCGCAATTTATAGAAAAAAAAATCGCGATTAGATTATTTTCCAAAATCGTTCAGCCCTACGACAGAACGAGAAAAAATATACAGTAGTTGTGTAGGTTTAAAAAACTTTTTAATACTTTTTAATGGCCGTAATTTGTGTTAATTTTATTTACTACCTTTTAATACTTTTTACAACCCCGCGGATACCCCAAAGCCAAGAGAAAACAGATGACATAAATAAGAGGAAAGACTACCGGTAATTCAGCTGTGTGGAAGTGGTTCGGCTAGTGTGCTACAAAATGTGCTGGAGTGTTTCCAACTAGTGGTGGGAACACATCTAACTTGTTCCACTTGATTAGAATATGCTGAGAGTCAGAAGATGAAGAACAATAAAAGTCTGAGTCAACGTGTCCCTGAAACAACACCCCCCAACTGTATCAAGAGAAATGTTTGCTGCATGGATTAGGGTTATGTTGTTGTTTCAAGTTCAAACTATTATAATTTTGACAAAGTTGAGTTTTATGTTTATTTGACAATGATTTCAAATTTCTTTGAAGGCTAAATATAAAGAAAAGGTGAACAATAATTTATCTGTACAATTTGTACAGTTTTTCTGAGGCTTTTGTATTGTTAATATTGATACTGGAATTATATCGTTATCGACCGAAATAAAGAAATATTTTGTGATAAAATACCCTGATGCATGCTCAATAATCCAGGTAGAAAAATCCAAAAAAGCTAAGTCTGGTCCTCTGAACATTCAAAAAACAAAACAAAACAAAGCAACAAAAACTGTAGAAACGTTTCATCTTTCGGACGAAAGACGAAACGTTTCTACAGTTTTTTGTTGCTTTGTTTTGTTTTTTGAATGTCCAGAGGACCAGACTTAGCTTTTTTGGATATTGTGATAAAAGTTTGGGCCATATTGTCCAGTCCTAGTTTGAGCAAACCCCAG
The DNA here is from genome assembly GCA_038048925.1 of Garcialebias charrua. NCBI lineage: Eukaryota > Metazoa > Chordata > Actinopteri > Cyprinodontiformes > Rivulidae > Garcialebias > Garcialebias charrua. Next base: position 20,301 of record JBBPBX010023241.1, on the reverse strand, counting down.
ACTGAAGAAGT
>JBBPBX010023241.1:4536-18250 GCA_038048925.1 Garcialebias charrua | reverse complement strand
CATGGAGTATCCCTCCCCCTCCACCTTATTTCCTCCCCTCCCTGTTTCATTGGTTTGGCTGTGACCTGTTTAGTAATTTCATTGGTCAGATTTTTTTTTTTTTTTTGTAGTTTATTTGTACAGGTAGTTTCATCAATACACATCTCTCTTGGGTGGGGTGGTTACGCGTGACTCAATAGCTATGTAAACATGGGCAAAATTCTTTGATTGGATTGCAATGTTTTAAGACTAAATAATCCAAATGTCTTGCTTACATGGGCGCAATCTGTTCACGAGTGTTTAGATGCAGCAAGCTTTTATTCTGAACAGAAGTATTGACATGCGCAGAGTAGTAAACTCGCCTTAAAAAACACAGAAGAAGTTCTACTTCCGGGATGAACATAAACAAACCTAAGCACCCAAAATGGACACGCGGCAGGTTTTAATGATGGTGGAGACGTTACTGCACTCCCTGACTGAGCTACAGGTAATACAGATCATTTTGAGCTCTTTCAAAGTTTCTAGTAGAAATGTTGTATCTCTCATTGATCAATTTTACTTTCCTGACATGCTAATATTATTAGCATCTAGCCAGATGGAAATACGTGAGGTAGACAGATTGCACATGCACAGTCAGGTCAGCTTTCCACAATCAGAATAAAATTATCAGATTAAGTGTTTACATGCACACGTTTGGATTATGAATCAGCATAAACCACCCATCTCATTTGGATTACAAATTCTTTCGGACTGAGCTGAATCAACAAAAAATAATGACACATTTTTATTCCGAATAGCCGTTGAATCCGATTACTTATGTACATGTAAACATACTGTAGCTACTGAGACTATGTCATTGGCTCATTGTGGTTGGCTGCCGGTGACATGGCCTCAGGGATGGACTGTGGGTAAAATTTATGTTAATTGTTAATAACTTCAGTTAGATGTTTAACATTGCTCTTGTTTTCTGTTGTTATTAGTCTGTTCTTCTTAGCCTAGTGTCAAGTTAGGTGGATGAAAACAGGTGTTGAGGTCAGACAACACATGTCTGGTAGAGGTAGACATTTAAATCAAGCAGTCTCACTGAATGAATTATCAATAAAATAAGTTTTAAATGGTAAATGGAGCTTACTTACAGGTATATAGCGCTTTCCAGCCCCCTATGAGGGGCCCCAAAGCGCTTCACAGTACCAAGCATCCACCCATTCATACACACATTCATACACTGGTAGCAGTAGGCTGCCATGCAAGGCGCCAGCCAGTCCTACCGGGAGCAACTTGGGGTAAAGTGTCTTGCCCAGGGACACAACGAGGTATGCAGTGACCGGGGATCGAACCTGGGACCTTCCGGTCCTGAGCCGGCTGCCCTGCCTCTACACCATATCTGCCCTTTTTATGGGTGTGTTTATTAAAATAAAGATTTTATGTCTGTCTGTCAATGTGCTGAATCAATCAAATATTATATGTTTGTAACCAAAAGTTTCTTTATAATCTATTTTGTGATCAAAGAAGTATTAAGTGATTGTAAAAGTTAGATCTGGATTTCAGTTTTAATTGTTAAGTCAAGTGATTTTGGAAGAAAAGTTTTTTATACTTTGTACATCTCTATTAATGTTTTTTTTTTCACGATTAGGATTAGTAGAGCAAAGTTCAAAGTTGAGAAACAGTAACCGTGTTTCCATCTATTTTCAATTCGAATTTTGAGCGAATTTTTGAAATTTCGCAAAAATGTAAATAAAACTTAATGAGAATCAGAAGTGTTTCCATTAACTGGCTTGAAGCGCATCGACCAGGCCACGCAAAGCGGCATTACGTCAGACGTCAGCGTCATTACGTCGTCAGCGTTACGCATGTCTACAGTAAACAGGAAGTAGCGGTTGAAAACAGGACCCGACCACACATCTCGGCAAAATGGAGAGAATATTTCAGGTATGTGTTGCTATCGGGCAAGTTGTATTTATTCTGTCATGCCAACTAGTTTTAGCGATGTTACATGTTGTCCGGAGACGAAGTCACGTGACGTGAATGTTCGCTACGGCAGAACTGAGTCGGCAAATCTGTTTCCATCTCTCGTTTTGCGCATCGGCTCTGATTCGAAGAACCCAAAAACCACCTCAAGCGAGCGTATCAACTTTTTTGCAAATTAGAGGAAGTTAATTCGAATCGTGCCGTTTCCATTCAGCTTTTCTGATGCGATACTTCAAAATGCGCATCTAGAAACCTTGATGGAAACACGGCTAGTGTCCCTTGAAGCAAGCAACAGGAAACTCTGCAGTGTGGTTAGGCGATGTCCGGATATGAGGATGTTACGCAAAGCACGTCACTCTTACAACACAAGTGGAAGTATGCAGTTTAGACAGCTGAGCAGTTGCATAAAAACCACACGCTGAAAAAAAGGAGACAAACTTTTGAACTGAAGAAAATTCTTCAAAATGGTTGAAAAGTCTTCAAAATGGATGTTAGATCAGAAACAATCCAATCAGAGACAAGAAATGAGTTTAAAAAGACAAAGATAGCAGATGAAAGTCGGTCAGTCATTTCGGGCAGAGATGGAACACGGTTGTCAAGCCCTGAAGACTTGGAACAGATCTGAAGATTGAAAGGAGAGGATTTTGACTGCAGATGAGCTGAAAAAAACAACAACAGATGGAAACTTAAAAAGTCTATGACTTATTTCTACTTTGCATAAAATGTATCTTGTATCATTCAACTATGTTCGTTTTTGCAAACAAAATGATAAATTAATGAAAATTCCTTTCAAACTGAGTTTAAAATAAAAAAACTGTGTTTCTTCACAGGACGTCCGACTGCACGCGAATGCAACATCTGTGACGTAGGAGGATGAACCTCAGTATGCGTTTGCCATGATAACGCATATTCATTCTCTGCCAGATCACCTTTTTTTTGTATAATGCCGTTACGTTGTGTCACATTTGGGTGTTCTAATATCATCAGTGAACAAGTGAGCCTTTTCACTTTCCCAAAAGATGAAATACTTCGTCAAGTATGGAATAAATAAAGCTGCCCCCCCCTCTCGGAGCTCTCTCGCTTCCTGAACAGGTAAGACTAAAAAAATACGGGTGCGGACCTAAATTAGAACCTGCTGTTTCTGCTCATCTAACTTTCTGCTTCCCAAACTGAAGACAAATCGCTAAAATCTTAACTTAGATGGCTAATTTCATCGTTTTATTTCTTGTCAGCTATGAATATTTAATAGGGGCGTTCTAAAGACATTCTTGCAATGTCACAGATGTTGCATTTGCGTGTAGTCAGACGTCCCGTGAAGAAACACGGTTTTTAATTTTAAACTCAGTTTGAAAGTAATTTTCATTAATTTATCATTTTGTTTGCAAAAACAAACATAGTTGAATGATACAAGATACAGGAAACCCCCGACCTATGGCGCCCGCGACCTACGGCAACCTGGACCTACGAACGAGCCAATTTTAAAAAATGCCATCGAGGTACGGCAGAAAATTTGTGACCTACGAACGAGCCAATTTAAAAAAATGTCATCGAGGTACGGCAAAAAGTTTGTGACCTACGAACGAACAAAGTTAAAATATATAATCGAGCTACGGCATACTGGATGCACGACCTACGAACGAGCCCTATTACAAGTATATAATCGAGCTACGGCGTAACTGCGTCAGTACGGCAAGCGGCCAGGTGGGGGAGGGGATTGCCTTGGCTGTTGTTTGTTGGACATGGGCATGACATTGCGCATGACAGTGGAAAAGTACCGCCAGCGAGAGGGGGGGACTGGGCTTCCAGCGGATGTACACACAGCCGCAGTGCACCTGGCGGTGGAGGGATCCGTACAGGTAAAGCGGTACTATTTAAAGGGCTGCAGCCATTTTGTTCATCCTGGTGGATAGTTACGGCGAGAGTGAACATACGAACAACGAACAACAAACAAACGAACAACGAACAAACGAACAAACAACACAACAAACGAACAGGTAATAAATTTAAATTTAGCATTTTTAGACGAAAGCGAATGTTAGCAAGTTAGCATTCATTTGTCAACGTTAGCATTAATTTTAATTTTTGCTCCTTAGGAATTAGCACGTTAGCACGTCAACTATTTCTCAACGCTCTACGAACGGACAGGTACAGTACTGTATTAAATGACAACCTAATCATTTTTAGACGAAAGCGAACGTTTGCACGTTAGCATTCATTTGTCAACGTTAGCATTAATTTTCATTTTTGCTCCTTAGGAATTAATAGCACGTTAGCACGTCAGCTAATTTTTTTTCAACAATGGCTCCGAAGAGAACAGGAAAGTCTGCGGACGCGGCCGAGGCTAAGAAACCTCGTAACACAATAACGTTGGAGACAAAGAAACTCACACTATCAGATCAGGACATGACACCGACAGCAATCGGAGTAAAGCTTGGGTTAGCATGGTCGACTGTGGGGACCATTAAGAATGACAGATAGCAGATTTTACAACAAGTGCGTGCTTCGGCACCCATGAGGTCCACTATTATAACGAAACAGAGGACGGGTAGGATTACAGAGATGGAGAGATTGCTTGTGCTATGGCTGGAGGACAACACCCAGCGTAGGATACCAGTTAGCATGGCGGTGATATGTGAGAAGGCGAGGAGGATTTATCACAGGCTGCAGGAACTAGCGACGAGTGGGGGAGGGGGCTGCACAGAGCGATTCGGGTGAAGGGACGTCTTCCCAGAGCGATCCGGGTGAAGGGACGTCTTCCCAGAGCGCTGGAGGAGGGACTTCAAGTAGCACGTCAGGGGAGTTAGAGGGACCAGAAACGTTCAACGTCTCAAAAGGATGGTTTGATCGTTTCAGGAAAAGACACAACTTCCACAACATCAGAGTGCAGGGTGAGCATTTAATTTCTCATTTTTATTATTTAATACTGTAGGTATAGGTAGTCCACGACTTACGAATTATATATATTTTTCTTCATTTTTCCTTTTATTACAGTGTTACAACAGCTTAACCATGTCTAAAAAAGCTAAGTCTGGTCCTCTGGACATTCAAAAAAACAAAGCAAAAAATTGTAGAAACGTTTCGTCTTTCGTCCGAAAGACTTCCTCAGTCTGAGGTGCTGGGTTCAGCTCAGTCTTATAAATAGCACCCTCTCACAGTGTTACACAACCAGTTGGCTGATGACAGCCTGAAACCAGCTGCTCACATGATCAAGGAGGACCATCAGCCTAACAATGGATCGTTAGCACCCTGATGGTTGTTTGCTATTCACAGAGGGCTGAGTGATACCAGCAATCACAGCATTGTAGGAGGGGGACAGTTGAACTCGGAGGCCTCCACCCCTGTTTAATGATGGGCGGTTTCTTTTCACAAAGATGGCCTCCTTTACTCCTCTCTCAAACCATCGTTCCTCTCTATCAAGGATGTGAACATCTTCATCCCTGAAAGAGTGACCGCTGGCCTGGAGATGAGTGTAGACTGCAGAGTCCTGACCTGATGATGTTGATCTTCTGTGCTGGGCCATCCTTTTGGCCAGTGGCTGTTTAGTTTCCCCGATATAAGACTGATCACAGCCCTCCTGACACTGAACAGCATACACAATGTTACTCTGTTGTTGTTGTACTTATTGTTGCCAACCTGTACATGGAGGAGGTAGAAAAGAGAGCCTTGACATCCTTTACGGGGAGACCACCAAGTCATTGGTTCAGGTATGTTGATGACACCTGGGTTAAAATTAAATCTCAGGAAGTCCAACATTTCACTGATCACATCAACTCTGTGGATAAATATATCAAGTTCACACGAGAAGATGTAAGAAATGGCAGGTTGGCTTTCTTGGACTGTGAGGTCTCAGTTTCTGATAGAGGAAATTTGCAAACTGAGGTGTACCGCAAACCCACCCACACAGACCAGTATTTACAGTTTGACTCCCATCACCCTCTGGAGCACAAGTTAGGAGTCATCAGGACTCTGTACCACAGAGCAGACAGCGTCCCCACTAACGCAGGAGCCAGACAGAAGGAGAAATCACACACAAAACAGGCTCTAGAGAAATGTGGATATCCTAACTGGGCCTTCCTGAAAGCAGAGAAGAAACCCAAACAGGACTCCAGCCAGCCATCAGGTGAAAAGAAGGAACCCAGACCCAGACCAGTGGCCATTCCATATGTTGCAGGGGTTTCAGAGACATTGAGACGTTTATTTTCTAAACACAACGTCCCAGTGGCTTTTAAACCTCAAAATACATTACGGCAAAAACTGGTTCATCCCAAAGATCCAGTCCCCCGGCAAAAACAGAGTAACATTGTGTATGCTGTTCAGTGTCAGGAGGGCTGTGATCAGTCTTATATCGGGGAAACTAAACAGCCACTGGCCAAAAGGATGGCCCAGCACAGAAGATCAACATCATCAGGTCAGGACTCTGCAGTCTACACTCATCTCCAGGCCAGCGGTCACTCTTTCAGGGATGAAGATGTTCACATCCTTGATAGAGAGGAACGATGGTTTGAGAGAGGAGTAAAGGAGGCCATCTTTGTGAAAAGAAACCGCCCATCATTAAACAGGGGTGGAGGCCTCCGAGTTCAACTGTCCCCCTCCTACAATGCTGTGATTGCTGGTATCACTCAGCCCTCTGTGAATAGCAAACAACCATCAGGGTGCTAACGATCCATTGTTAGGCTGATGGTCCTCCTTGATCATGTGAGCAGCTGGTTTCAGGCTGTCATCAGCCAACTGGTTGTGTAACACTGTGAGAGGGTGCTATTTATAAGACTGAGCTGAACCCAGCACCTCAGACTGAGGAAGTCTTTCGGACGAAAGACGAAACGTTTCTACAATTTTTTGCTTTGTTTTGTTTTTTTGTTTTTTTGAATGTCCAGAGGACCAGACTTAGCTTTTTTAGATTTTTCTACCTGGATTATTGAGCATGCATCAGGGTAGCTTAACCATGTCATTTTGTGTGCATTTAAACAGGTGAGGCCATCAGTGCTGACCACGAGGCAGCTGCGGCCTTCCCCGCAAGACTGGCTGACATCATCAGGGACAGCGGGTACATTGCCCAGCAGGTGTTCAACGTCGATGAGACAGGGCTGTTCTGGAAGAGTTTGCCAGACAGGACCTACATCAATAAGGAAGAACGAACTGCACCGGGCCACAAGGTCGGCAAGGAGCGTTTGACCTTGCTGGTGGTGGGCAATGCTGCTGGTGATTGCAAACTCAAGCCGTTGTTGGTGTACCAGTTTGACAAACACAGAGCCTTCAAAAATGTTGATAAATCACAGCTTCCAGTCTATTGGGCCGCTAATAGAAAGGCTTGGGTGACGCTGGAAGTTTTTTCAAAATGGTTCACCTACAACTTTTACCAGAGGTCCGCAGTTTTTGCCGCACCAAAAAGATTGCCTTCAAAATCCTGCTGGTTTTGGACAACGCTCCAGGACACCCCCCTGGTCTCACCGACTTGGACACCCATGTGAAGGTGGTGTACCTGCCTCCCAACACCACGTCTTTGATACAGCCAATGGACCAGGGGGTTATTAGTACGTTTAAGGCATACTACCTGCAGAGAGTCATCCGTGCTGCTTTGGAGGCAACCGAGAACTCTCAGACCCTCACACTGAAAGACTACTGGCGTAGCTACAACATCCTCGATGCTGTGCGGAACATTGGCCACTCCTGGGATCGTGTGACTCCAAACAACATGTGCGGAGTCTGGAAGAAGCTATGTCCTGAGCTTGTTCAGGAGGTACACGATTCCCAGGAGGTGGACCGTGTAATCGAGGATGTTGTGAGGATGGGCAGGTCACTGGAGCTGGAAATGGACCAAGACGACGTCCAACAGCTGCTGGGTGCAGCAGGACAGGAGCTGTCCCCAGATGACCTGATTCAGCTGGACAGGCACGTCCCGGTTGAGGAAGAGGAGGAGCAGGCCATCCCTCCGGCCAAGAAGACCTTCACCAGGAAGGAGATGGTGCTTGGCTTTAAAGAGCTCCACAGCTTCCTCTCGAGGATGGAGGCGCAGGACGAAGATGGGGAGAGGTTCTCCAAGGTCTCTCGGGCTGTCCTTCATGATGTTGCGTGTTACCAGCAGATCCTGGAGGACAAAAAGCACGAACAGGTGCAGAGCAGCATGCTCAATTATGTGACAAAGGTCACAGCACCGCCTCCAGGATCTGCTGGTGCACCAGCTGAAAGGCCATCCAGTCCTCCTGCAGCAAGCCAGGAGGAGGCCATGGACAGCCCACCCTCTCCCCAGTAAAAGATGCCCAACCACCCCCCCGCTCCCTCCCTCCAGGTACAGTACTGTAATGAAATGTTATTTTTATTTTTCTGAGTTGTGTTATGTTACACACATTACATTTCATCTGTTAATCAATTTGTATCTGCTTATGTTCACAGCCTGCTACTCCTCCTCCTCCCCCTCCTCTCTACCAGCTCCACCATCCCATCACTGACCTGCCCACCCTCACATTCCAGCACAGCATCGTCAGAAGGGTATAGCAAAGACATGTTAATTTTTTTAGTTTATTTTTGTGTTTTATGTTACATCTACACCTACTGTAATCATCACCTCTCTCTCGACAGCCTCCAAAGCGGCACGCCCCCTGGTCCATCCACACATCAGCTCCACACCATACCACACAGGTAAGGAGAAGTTGTTCTTCTATGTGTTTTTTTTATCTGCAGGTGTTGACGTCTGTGTGGGTGTGTTTCAACAGATCATCCGCCTGCTGCTCCGCCTCATGGAACAGCGTCAGGTACCACGTACACCTGCTGCTCTGCCTGCTGCTCCGCCTCATGGAACAGCGTCAGGTACCACGTACACCTGCTGCTCTGCCTGCTGCTCCGCCTCATGGAACAGCCTCTGGTGCTACGTACACCTGCTGCTCTGCCTCCAGCCTCCTACACCTCCTCCAGCCTCCTGCCTGTCCTCCAGCTCCACACATGCGCACCACACATGTGAGAAGTTGTTCTTCTATGTGTTTTTTTTATCTGCAGGTGTTGACGTCTGTGTGGGTGTGTTTCAACAGATCATCCGCCTGCTGCTCCACCTCATGGAACAGCCTGTGGGTACCACGTACACCTGCTACCCTGCCTTCAGCCTCCTGCCTGTCCTCCAGCTCCACACATGCGTACCACACATGTGAGGAGAAGTTGTTCTTCTATGTGTTTTTTTATCTGCAGGTGTTGACGTCTGTATGGGTGTGTTTCAACAGATCATCCACTTGTTGCTCCGCCTCATGGAACAGCCTCTGGGTACCACATACACCTGCTGCTCTGCCTCCAGCCTCCTGCCTGTCCTCCAGCTCCACACATGCGTACCACACATGTGAGGAGAAGTTGTTCTTCTATGTGTTTTTTTTTATCTGCAGGTGTTGACGTCTGTGTGGGTGTGTTTCAACAGATCATCCGCCTGCTGCTCCACCTCATGGAACAGCCTCTGGGTACCACGTACACCTGCTGCTCTGCCTCCAGCCTCTCTGTCCTGCCACGTCTGTCCTGCATGCTGCCATAGCTTGTCTCCAGTGTCACCCGTTTGTGAACATCAGCAGTGAGTAGAACTTGTTCTCTGTGTGTTTTTCATGTTTTCTTTGCAGGTGATTTTCCAGCTGTAACTGCACATTTTCATGTTTGTGTTCATTCTTACACAGATCACATCTTGCACGTTCTACATGAATGGACGTCTGCCTGCCACACTGTCTTCCTGGACGTCTGTTCTTCCTGCCTCTGGTGTCCTGCATGTTGCCTCCATCCATCACCTTTGTGTCCTTCTGCCTAAATGACTGCTGCCAAAAACCAAAAAAACTTCATGTGATGCACAGACCTGCTCACATCAGGACCACACACCTGAACTGACACCTGCCTGAACTAACAGCTGGCCTAAAATGCTCCCAACATTCATTGTTGAGCAATGGCTAAGCAGTTCCATCAGATGCAGGTTTGATCATGAGAAAAACATCATCTGTCTACCTATACTTCAGTCAAAGTAAGGATATTTTGTTTCATTTTTCTGCTGTTTCTAGCTTTTTCTGAGTTCATGGACTTCTTTCTCATGCACATGGACACACATCTACGCACTGGTTTCAAAAACATGATGGTTGCAACATGTTTCTGATAGATGTGATGCTACTGATGGATTGATGGATGGATGGATGGATGGATGTGAGTTCCTGATTTGCTGCTGTTCTGATGTTAAAAGATGCTCTTTGAGAAGTGTTCATGTGTCATTGTTGACATCATTTTGCTGATGGGAGTTCCTGCTGATTTGTTGCTGTTCTGATGTTAAAAGATGCTCTTTGAGAAGTGCTCATGGTTCATGGTTGACATCATTTTGTTCATGGATGGATGGATGGATGGATGGATGCATGTGGTTTTATGCAGATTTGCTGCAGTTCTGATGTTAAAAGCTGCACTTTGAGAAGTGTTGATGTTTCATTGTTGACATCATTTGCTGATGTAAGTTCCTGCTGATTTGCTGCAGTTCTGATGTTAAGTTACTGATGTACAGTTACTGTGTGTTTATGGATGAATGTGTGGTGTAATGTGTTAGATAAGTGTTTGTAAATAAAGTTCTGTGCATGTTTATGGCCCAGTATGTCTGCTTGTTCAGTCTCATGCCGCTAAATATGTGTGCGGGGCTCCGTTAGCGTTATTTCCGCGACCTACGAATGAAACCAGGACCTACGAACGGGACGCTATTTTCACCCCCTACCTACGGCAGAATCGAGCTGCGAACGGTCCTTAGGTCCGGAACTCGTTCATAGGTCGGGGGTTCCCTGTATATATCTTGTAACATTTTATGCAAAGTAGAAAGATAATGTCACAGACACTTTAAACTAAGCAATGAAGAACTGCTCAGCAGCACATGATCACCCTTCAAGAGGACTGACCCCAGATAACTCTGAACAAGTCTCTGATTGGAATTAATTACATTTGATGACCGTTTTTAACAAAGGCTTTAGGAATCACTCTCCTTTTCCCTGGAAAACCAATCCAATCATGGGATATGTGGTAGGAACTAGCCTTTTTGAACCATTTTACCCAAATTAAAAATTACAGGTTGCATTTTGTGGTTTTTCTTAGGGACAGTACAGTTAGGGCGTAGGCCATTTACAGATTGGTGCATCCACACCTAGAAGAATTTGAAGTTTCACCCATATTTTCATTTTTATTTCATTCATTATACTGCATTTTTTTGAAACGCATTTGCTTGCACTACTGCTGGATTTTTGAGTTACAAATGAAACCGTATGCAAATTTATGATTAAAACCACAAAGCATGACAATCTTAGAGTGTTGGACTCATTTACCTGATAGCATCTGACTGATACACACTCTTTGTTGAACTTATCCAGGAAGTGTGCTTGGTTCTGAGATTTTTGGAGGTTTTGAATGGTTACTTAGATTTTTGAACAGCATCCTCATATGGCCAACTTGTCCTGGCCTAGGAAAATTACCAGGTCTTGTACCAATTGCAAAACGTCAAATAGAGGAAGAACACCCATAATGTAGGATACCTTATGATAAACTTTGGGATCACTGCTACTTGACTCTAAGGGCTGTGAGGGGAAATAGGGGTGCGTCTGTTGTGTTCACCACTAGATGGCATAGGTGACTAAGGTTGAAGGTAGAAGATGAGATGAGGAAGAGATAATGAGGATGATGCTGTACACCTGTTGTGGATATATAACTGGCTGTGTTGATGTATACTGCTGAGAACAATGGAGGAATAAAGACACTGTTAAAAGTACTGCTGACTGAGGTCCTGCTTCGTCCTAAAAGAGCAAACATAACAGCGTCCTGCAAATGAAGGTTGTTAGTGCCTGGTCGAATCTTTCTTGAACCCAGCCTAAGAGGGCCTGACTGTAGTATTGTTTGGGTAATACACAGATGTCTAGGGGGGTCCAATTACCAGTTAGACAAGGGCTGGAGGGGTGTTAAAACCTGAAAAGAAAATACTAGTTTATGTGTTCATCATGTGTTAGAACATTCTGTAGAGTAACCATGAGTGAGGGAGGTAGTTGTCATGAAGACCTGTGGGGTTCACTCTGTGTGTGAACAATTACCGTAAAGTCTATAAAACACAATTTCGTGGTCGATTTGTGATCTACAACCAGAGCTGTACATCTCTCATCGGCTGTGTGCCGCCACTCATGTTTGGGGCTGGGTACCTTTCTAAAAATGTCTGTATCAGTACCGGTACCTTCACTTCAGTGTCGGTTCCTGAACGGTATTTTATTCTGTATCACTTTTATAATTAATATTAATTAAGAGAGAGTGTATATTTTCTTAAAGGAATTGAGATGTTTGTGAAGCCTTATTTTAGTAGTAGTTTGAAGGAACGATCCACAATAATTCAGGGAATAGGATTGTGGAATGGTTTGGAAAATAACGTTAAAAATGCCAGATCACTGTGTACATTTAAGAGACTGATAAAGACGAGTTTCTTGAAAGAATATGGAAATCGTTAATACATATATCTACAGTACTTAAAGGGGACCACACATGCAAAATTCACTTTTTAATGTTTTTTTACTAAACTTTGGGTATTTACTTCATAAAAAAACAGTCCTTGTGCCAAAAAAATGCACCCAGTGGTTTATTTACTCTAAGTAGATTTATTTATTTTTGATAAATACACCAGGATTCACACTTCCTGCATTTATTGACGTCACAAGCCGCCAGCCAATCAGATCAAACCTGAGTCCAGCCCCTCACCTAGCAACCCCTGGTTAGGCTCAACCCACTTCTGTATTAAACACATGACTGTTGTTTTTCATGATTTCATCTCATCTTTTGTTTATATGTTCTTAATTTCATGTGTACAGCACTTTGTTGCAGCTGTGTTTTTTTAAATGGCTTTATAAATAAAGTATAATTGTTATTTTTATGTTTTAGTTCAATTTTTAGTGTATTTGCGATCGCTGCCAACGCGCAGCCGGCAAAAATTAAACGAGCGGACCACAGGCGGAAGGACCGGGTTCGACGGGACCCTCTTCCGGCGCGATGGAGCGGAGCTTCAACTGTACAGCCTTGCAGCAGCCTCGCAGCAGGCTCGCAGCAAGAGGACCTTCTCCTTACAGATTAATTTACGGGAGACACTTGGTGAACTTTGTGTTGTCTTCACTGGAACAGCGATAACTCCCAAAATCTCATCGCGTGCAACGAGCGGAGCTGGCGAAAACCGGAAGAGGAACAAGCTAACATTAGCTTCGGATTCGGGTGGTCTAATGCTAAAAGGAGCAGCAAACTGCGGCGCGCTCAGACGGGTTTCGGTAAGTTATCTTAAGCTAACACTAACAGTAAGTCAAATGAGTAATAAAAAAAGAGCTAATTTTAAAACAACAACACATTACAGATACTGGCTGTTACAGAGGGCGTGAACAGATCGTTGAAGGGCGTGGACTTCAAGAAACCGGTCGTTCAAAACGAAAGTTAAAAATGGCAGAATTAAAAAGGGTATAATTGATTATCTAATAATTATTTTGTGCATTAAATTGAAGGAATAGGGTCTGGATATCCCACAGAAATACCATAAAAATTTAAAAAATACATCTGAGGTCCCCTTTAAGTTGTTGTCTGATTTGATTAAGACATTTGAGTTTTTATGTTTTTAGTTTAGCTACATTGTTATTGTCTTTGTGAATTACATTTTTTCAAATATTTGATTTACATTAGAATTAAGTAAAAAGGGGCAGTTTTCATAAGACTAGTTCTTCTTCTGCCACCTTTCATTTTATTTTATTTACATTTTTTTGATTGTATTGTATATATA
>JBBPBX010023240.1:26362-38133 GCA_038048925.1 Garcialebias charrua | reverse complement strand
CATCAGACTCATCTGATGACATCAGTCTAATCTGATGACATCAGTCTCATCTGATGACGTCAGTCTCATCTGATGACATCAGTCTCATCTGATGACATCAGTCTCATCTGATAACGTCAGTCTAATCTGATGACATCGGTCTCATCTGATGATGTCAGACTCATCTGATGACGTCAATCTCATCTGATGACATCAGTCTCATCTGATGACATCAGTCTCATCTGATGACATCATTCTCATCTGATGACATCAGTCTCATCTGATAACATCAGTCCCATCTGATGATGTCAGTCTCATCTGATGACATCAGACTCATCTGATGATGTCAGACTCATCTGATGACATCAGTCTCATCTGATGACATCATTCTCAGCTGATGACATCAGTCTCATCTGATGACATCAGTTTCATCTGATGACATCAGACTCATCTGATGATGTCAGACTCTTCTGATGACATCACTCTCATCTGATGACGTCAGTCTCATCCGATGTGGTCAGTCTCATCTGATGACATCAGTCTAATTTGAAGACGTCAGACTCCTCTGATGATGTCAGTCTCATCTGATGATGTCAGTCTCATCTGATGACATCAGTCTCATCAGATGACATCAGTCTCATCTGATGATGTCAGTCTCATCTGATGACATCAGACTCATCTGATGATGTCAGTCTCATCTGATGACTTCAGTCTCATCTGAAGACGTCTGACTCATCTGATGACATCAGTCTCATCTGATGTCATCAGTCTCATCTGATGACATCAGTCTAATCTGATGACGTCAGTCTCATCTGATGACATCAGACTCATCTAATGTTGTCTGTCTCATCTGATGTCATCAGTCTCATCTGATGACATCAGTCTCATCTGATGACATCAGTCTCATCTGATGACGTCAGTCTCATCCGATGACATCAGACTCATCTGAGGCCGTCAGTCTCATCTGTTGACATCAGTCTCATCTAATGACGTCAGTTTCATCTGATGACATCACTCTCATCTGATGACATCAGACTCATCTGATGATGTCAGTCTCATCTGATGACATCAGTCTCATCTGATGACATCAGTCTCATCTGATGACGTCAGTCTCATCCGATGACATCAGACTCATCTGATGCCGTCAGTCTCATCTGTTGACATCAGTCTCATCTAATGACGTCAGTTTCATCTGATGACATCACTCTCATCTGATGACATCAGACTCATCTGATGATGTCAGTCTCATCTGATGACATCAGTCTCATCTGATGACATCGGTCTTGTCTGATGACATCACTCTCATCTGATGACATCAGTTTCATTTGAGGACATCAGACTAAGTCTCATCTGATGACTTCAGACTCATCTGATGACGTGAGTCTCTTCTGATGACGTAAGTCTCCTCTGATGATGTCAGTCTCATCTGATGACATCAGTCTCATCTGATTACCTCAGTATCATCTGATGACGTCAGTCTCATCTGATGACGTCAGTCTCACCTAAAGATGTCAGACTCATTCGGGCTGCTCACTGCACCACCTGGTAGGCAGGGCCGGATTAACAACCCCAGGGGCCCCTGGGCACCGAAGCTCACAGGGCCCCCTCCCTAACCTAACACCCATTTTACTATATATATATATATATATATATATATATATATATATATATATATTGTATTGACTACTACTATATACTACTGTATTGACTGTATTGTATATACTGTATAATACTACTGTATTGACATCATTCAGCAGCAAATCCCATCCATCCATCCATCCATCCTTCATCAGCAAATGATGTCAAACATGAACACTTCTGAAAGAGCAGCAGCTACTGCATTGACATCAATCAGCAGCAAACCAGTAGCAAATCACATCCATCAGAAACATGTTGCAACCATAGTGACACCAGTGCCTTGGTGTGCAGTCCATGCCCACGTGCATGAAAAACAAGTCCATGAGCTCTAAGAAAGCTCGAAGCAGCAGAAAAAGAAAAAGAATTCCCTTACTTTGATTGAAGTGTAGGTAGACAGTCTGTATGATGTTTTTCTCAAGTTCAAACCTGGATCACATGGAACTCAACCATGAATGATGGGGAGCATTTGAGGCCAGGTGTGAGTTCAGGTGTTCTGTTGGGGAGGTCAGCTGCATCCACTTCTCTGCTGTTCCCTGGGACTGCCACCTTTCTTTCTCCTGAGGTGAGACCACCTCACCTCAGGCTGTTTGCAGTCACACATTCCTCATACAGCTCATCCATACATGTTTAGCCTGCCAAAAGGTGTTAAAAAATTCATTAGTGACACATAGCCTAGGTTATGTAGTGATAAATAAATGGAAAAACGTGTATTGTTTATATTTATAAATTTAGCATTGTAGTATGTAAACTACATTTTGAAATGTATTTATTAATTACCTATATGAACTGTGATTTTTTTAAAGATGGACAAGGTTGTATGTTTGCATAGTGTAAAGTAAATGTATTTATTTTTATTTTATTTATTAAAATTCATTCATTTCACTAAAACAAAGTCAACAACTCAATAAAAAATAAAAAACATACATTCAAAATAAAATGAAAGGCAGCAGATGAAGAATAATCTTATAATCTCTGCCCCTTTTTTACCCAAATAAACTCACAACAATGATTTATCAAAGAACAAAATTAATTGCATCACCAAATGTAAGATTACATCATCTTAAACAACTCAAATAAATTCTTATGTTATTTTTCATATTCCTTCAAAAAAAAATCACTTTTAGCAATCTCTTAAATTCACAATTATGTACTTATTTGTACGTGTCAGTTGTACACTTTTGTTTATAACTATCAATAATTAAACATGGTTCACAACTACACTGGAAATTATTGAATTTTTACCTGCCAACCAGGTGAAGACTTTCAGTGATCTTCTCCACTTCTTCTTCAAGGGTTCTCCTGGTTTTGTTACATTTATTATCCGTCCGTCCATCCATTATCTTTACCTGCTTTCTCCTGTGCCCATGTCCAGCACGAAGTTTCTGCCCTGGTGCATGGTTCTGGTGGTCCAGAGCGCCGGAGCTCCGGCGCGCGCCGGGGGCCGTTCTGGATCGTGTACCCAGGCAGGGAGCCTCTTGGTGGGGCTTCAAAGCAGCATGGCCGGCCTGGTTCTCAGTTGAGCTCCGGCGCGCGCCGGGGGCCGTTCTGGATCGTGTACCCAGGCAGGGAGCCTCTTGGTGGGGCTTCAAAGCAGCATGGCCGGCCTGGTTCTCAGTTGAGCTCCGGCGCGCGCCGGGGGACCTTCGGACGGATTTATCTCGGAAACAATGCTTCGTCTGGCGGCCTCGTAGCTGCCGTGTCTTCCGTAAACTGCCAAGACTGGACCAATGAGATGAGCCGGATTCTGTAGTTTCAATCACGTGTGTAAAAGGGCTGTCAGCTCATTGGTCACAGAGCTTCTTCTTCTTCTATTGTTTATTGGCGGTTGGCGAACTTATTTTAAGCACATTACCGCCACCAACCGGACTGAGTGTGTGCATTGCCGTCTGCTCCCAATCATACACGTCATGTCAACAAACTAAAAGACACTTATGAGTTGTTTTTGAAAAACAACTTTTTATTTTATTTGGGTTGGATAATAAGGAAAATTGAGGACAAAGCATTGTTTTATCTACGTCTAGCGACAATAAAAAAATAAAATAAAAAATAAAAAATTTCTGCCAGGCTGAACTGCTCACTCCTGGCCAGCAGAGGGCCCCATTGAGCTGTCGGGCCCCTGGGCACCCGCCCGGTGTGCCCGTATTATAGATCCGGCCCTGTAGGTGGTTGGGTTAAATGCAGAGACGAATTTCGTCTGTGTATGGGAACATATGCAGATGACAAGAATAGACATTATTATTATTATTATCAGATAACGTCAGACTCATCTGATGACATCAGTCTCACCTGATGACATCAATCTCATCTGATTACATCAGTCTCATCAGTCTCGTCAGACGTTAAGTCTGTTTTTGAACCACATCAGTCTCATCTGATGACATCAGTCTCATCTGATGACATCAGACTCCTCTGATTACATCAGTCTCATCAGTCTCGTCAGACGTCTGTTTTTGAACCAAACTGAGGTTACTCAAAGAACAGTCTGCAACAGGAAATATTTGTGTTGCCTGCTACTATCAAAGATGTGTGATTGTGTATTTCCTTGCGTCTGTTTCTGTTTTATTTATTTAGAATTAGTTTTAATTATTTAAAAAATAAACAGTAATTGCTGGATGTACATCTTCAACTGATTAATGTTTACACTTGACCCAATTCAAGATGGCTGCCGCTGGTTAGCTGCGGTTCAGTTATTCATACAGGAATTGAGCTGACATCTGGTGTGGCAGCATCTGAGAACAGAATCGTAGCACGAGCAGATGTTAGCGTGACTCAAAGTTTTTTTTCACATCAATTAAAAGCTTGGAGATCGCAGCTTTTTGTTGCGTCAAATGCTCCTCCGGTAGTTTGAATCGTTCAATTGACCCAAAAGGCGTTTTGTGGACATCAGCAAGCTTCCCATTAGTCAAGCGGGTGTACAGTTGGTTGATCTACTTGCAGAAATTTGTTATTGATTGGTGCGAATTAGACGCGAAGAGTCTGAAGAGCGCGGCAGTAAATGCAATCAGAGGAGCTCTTAGTGAAAATGAAACAGGTCGTTCTGCTGCCGCCACAACGAGCTCATCAAAGAGAAAGCAGGAAGCAGGAGAGTACTAAGCATCGTGTTGGGACAGAGAAGGCAGCGGCGAGCTCGACAACACACAAAAAAGTCCTGACCGCCAATAAAAGACAACACTTTCTTCTTCTTTGTCCCTTTTATTACCGGGAACCAGCAGAGCTGCAGCAAAACATAAAACTTGATCCATTGATCCGTTTTATTTGTAGCATGAGCGAGCACAGCTCGACTTTTTGTCATACTGAGTTTTTTATTTATTTACAGAGTAAAAGTTATTTTTTAAAGAGTTTTAACGATGGAGGATGGTCCACATGGGACCAAAAGGCTGAGAAGTTTTTATTTTTTACAATTAAAGATTCCATGATTGCCCAGAGTTCAAACTGAAATCATCTTATTATGACAGAGTCATAGTTCTGCTCCAACCTTCATCATTATCATCATCAGCTTTATTTATAAAGCGCTTTAACACAGCCACAGTTGAAACAAAGTGCTGAACATCAAATACGAACAAGATAAAAGAAAGCATAAAAACAGAGCTACAAAACTAACACACAGTGAACTAAAAACTCTATTTAAAATACAATAAAATGACAAGTTAAACAGGTAAAAATCAATAAAAAATGAAGTAAAACATTACTTGACAGTTTTATGTGAAATCTCTTGCTCACAGTTTGTGTTACTTGTGAATGACTCTCAGCTACTTCCAAAACAATCTTTTGTTCAGTGTCTTTAATGCATTTGTGTTGGCTGATGTTTGGCTTTGAGTGGGAGCCATGGCTGAACATCCAACGATTACTTTCTGACAGTTTCATTCAAATCCATCCTGTGGCTCATGTGATATTTTGCTGACAGAGATCACTCCAAATGGTCAGTTCCAAATTTAAACAGAGATCTTGTGTTGGTGATCATCTGAAATGTTGAGTCAGCGCCAGTAAAATAAGCAGAGTTATCGTCCTTCCTGGTTTTATTTTTGTTTTAGTGTGCTGTGGGCAGCCATCTTGAATTGGGTTGGCTCCAAACCTTAACTCGTAGCAAACAAACATCCAGATATTATTTGTTGGGGGATTTATTGAAATTCTTCCAGTTCATAAAGTAATTTTGTAACAAACACATGAGAAAAGCATGGTCCTCTGCTTTTCACCTTTAAGAAGCAGGACATCAATTTTAGGTTTGGTTTCTTACCAAACCAACCACTTTATTTATGAAGAACTTAGAAACAGCAACAAGGCCAGCCAAAGTGCTGTGCAGCAAAAATGAAACAAGCAGAGAACACAACATAAAATCCATAGATCCACAGAGGTAAAGAAAATAACTAAATAACATTATAGAATACAGACAAGTTAAAATCAGCTCACACACAGTGTCAAAAACCCCAGGAATAAAAGTGAGTTTTTAAACAAGACTTAAAAACATTAAGCGAAGGGGCCTGCCTGACATGCAGAGGTAACTCATTCCACAGTACAGTATTGGACCTGCAACAGAGTGTCACCTCTGAGCTTAAAACGAGTGTCTGGAACCAATAAAAGCAACTGCTGACCTCAGAGAGCGCTGTGGGACATATGGCTGCAGCAGATCAGTGAGATAAGAGGGGACAGAACTGTTCAGAGATTTAAAAACAAACAGAAGGATTTTTAAATGAATTTGAAAGTGAACTGGGAGCCAGAACTGGTGTAATGTGCTCTCTTTTTCCTGCACCAGTTAAAAATCAGGCTGCAGCATTTTGAACCAGTTGTAAACGTGCAGCGGAGGTCTGTATGATCCCAAACAGAAGTGAATTGCAGTAATCAAGCCTGGATGTTATGAAAGCATGTACTGTATTATATCTCAAGATTACTTTTGGACAGTATGAGCTTCAGTTTAGACAGTCACCTCAACTGAAAAAAAAAGAAGCAAAACAGGATTTAACAATCATGTTTACATGACTAGTTTCATAGAAGGGTTCATTTTCACTCCCAGATTAGTGACTCTTTGTTTCTCTAACGGGACTAGAGAGAAAAGGATGAGACAGTGGTTCTTGATTGTGCCATTAGGTGGAAACAACATTCATTCAACCTTTATTTCGTCAGGTTAATCTCATTGAGCCTCGAGGACTCGTTTACAAGAGAGACCTGCTACAAACTAAAGAATGATGACAACAGCAACGGTAGAAATTTCCTTAAACAATCATCAATTGCATCAATGCATCAATGCATCAGGGATGCTCTGACCTACATTAGCAATGTAGATTGTAAAGAGGGTTAGTCCTAAGACTGAACATGACTTATGTCTTCTTCTCACTATAGTTTAAGAAATAGTCCCTGATGTCAACCAGGCAGCCAAGAAGAGGTTGGATAGAACGTGCGCCAATGTGCATTAGAAGGAAATGAATTTGACAGTCATCGGCATAAAACTGAAAAGGTATGCAGCGTTAACAAAAAATAGGACCTAGTGGCAGCAGGTATAAAGAAAAGAGAAGAGGACCGAGAATGGAGCCCTGCGGTACCCCCCACCCAAGAGCAGCTGATGTTGAAATAAATTCCTTGACATTGACACAAAAGTTTCTATCGGAGAGGCAAGACCTAAACCAGTTGAGGACTGACCCTGTGATGCCCACCCACTGCTCCAGCCTAGAAAAGAGGATCTCCTGGTCAGTGGTGTCAAAAGCAGATGTGAGGTCCAGTAAGATGAGGAGCACCGAATCACCTGCATCAGTATTTATTAGAACAAGCTGGTTTAAGTCTCAATGTTTCAGGACAATAAATTAAAACTACTCTGTGTTTAAAACAAAACAATGTGGCAACATCCAGTTTCTGTGATTTACAAAATGTGCAGATAAAACTGAATGAAACACCTTGGGTTGTGGTTTCCTGTCCGCAGCTCTTTTTTTGGACACATCCCAGGAATTTAATTGAAAAATAATGAGTGCTTTATCTTGGCCCGGTGCCATCTGCCTCGCTGCGATAGCACGGCTACGCTTGCCAGATACATATCAAAATTAATTTCTTGGAGACATTCTTATCATTTAAATTGCCCTGCCCGTCACAGAAGTGATCTGTCATGTTAAAAGGTATTTTCAGGGAGAATTTATTTATTTAATTATTTTTTAACCAGTTCCCACTAATTGTGCTCTGGGGTTTTCAGGGCTCGGGTCAAACTGGCTCATGATTTTTGTTTTAATTTTTAATTAAACTTGCATGCATGTAGAACGCGACCGAACACAAAGGGATAATTAGGCTCGAACGTGCTCGTTCACCACAAACACTGAGTCATGCAGGTTCTCAGTTTTTTAAATGTTCTCGGCTCTTTCAGCTCACGTTCGTGCAGAAGAACTGCGTCCAGCCGTTCTGTTTCCACACGAGTTGAGACATTCAGTATCAGGGAGTCGATGTTTGAATTATTAAAAGCAGCAAATTTGTCTGTTCTGCTACTGTAGAGCATAATAGTTCAATTCAATTCAACTTTATTTTGGTAAATTAAAAACATTACAAACATAAGGAAAACAATATAAAATGGTAAATCAATCATTACCCAAAAAAGGAATAGGCTGAAGCCAAGGCTTATACCTGCCTACCCTAGACTCAGCAGTCTACATAATGACAGATACCTACTGTCCATATACTGTAAATACATAAGTGCACATACAACATTTACTGTATATTTAAATACGCATGTATATGATACATACACATACTCACATTACATACATACTGTGCATGGTTATATAATACATATATACATCTACATAACATCTCCATAAGCTTTTATAATTTTACATTTTAAAGCTGCTATATGTAATTTCTGGAACACACTGGAACTTAGAAAAAATTTGAACAGAGACACGTTTCTGGTCCCTCCCCCTCAGAGCCATATATGGCTCTGATCCCCCTCGCTCTCGATGAAATTCAGCTCAGCTTCCTTAACTCCGCCTCCACTTCATGTGCTGTTGCAGCCGCTGCTAATTTCTGTTTATATGTTAATAAAACGTTCTAAAAAATAAAATAAAAACATGGAACGCTGGTCCAGCACACCAGAACACCATGAAATCTGCTGAGCCTCGTGCAGCCACGTTGAACCCGTATTTAATTCGCTTGTGACAAAAATTCATTCATTTCCTCATTATTTCAATCATGGAGTCGGTGGAGGAGGAAGCGAACACTTGACTTTTGGCAAAAAAACAAAAGAAAAGTCCTGGGGCCTCATGTACAAAGACTTGCGTGGACTTCTTACTGAAAAGTGGCGTACGGTCAAATCCAGAAAACGGCGTACGCACAAAAAAATCCAGATGTATCAAACTGTGCGTACGCCGGAATCCACGCACATTGCTTCCGACTCCGCCTTTGACACGCCTCCATATAAATATGCAAATTCATTTAAATATGCCCTGCACCAGAGGAATGTCGTCATTGCTCTATTGCAAATCATGTCGAAATGTGGAAAAAAGAGGAACTTCACGGACTGTGAACTGGAGACACTTCTGAGTGAGGTAGAGAGGCACGGAAAAAGGTTTTGTTTGGCACGCGTAGGCAAGGGGGGTTCGGGGGGTTCGAACGAACCACCCACTTTTAAACGAGAAGTTGACCACACAATACTAACATGCCTAGATAGGTCACTGTGTAGCGCGTTTGCCTTCCGTCCCAAACCTCATGAGTTCAATTCCTACATGGTACAACGTTTTTTTTAATTCATTCCAGATTTAAAGAACACAAGAAAACTATTTAGATAAAACAACAAGAAATTAAACAATACATGAAATGAAAGAAAGCAGAAGATTTCTTGTTTTTTTTTAAAAATAGTTTTCTTGTGTTCTTTAAATCTGGAATGAATAAAAAAAAAAAACGTTGTACCATGTGGGAATTGAACTCATGAGGTTTGGGACGGAAGGCAAACGTGCTACACAGTGACCTATCTAGGCATGTTAGTATGGTTTGGTCAACTTCTTATCTAAACGAACCGCACCTCATAAGGCCATTGTTGTCAATATTGTTGCCACTATTTGGCGCATGCTTTTGTATCCACTCATCTAATTGCGTCCATGTGGATGTAATAATTGTTAATCATGTGTGTTTGGTGGGAATAATAATTATTTTCACATCATGAACAGTTTCTCAGAATCACCTGTAAGTGTCGCCAATGGAACCAAAACCACAGAAACGTGCGTACGCCAGCCTTGGAGTTGCCGTGGAGCTGCGCACATTTCCACGTTCAGTTCTGTTTTGATACATACGGAGTTTTGCGTGGAAAATGGCGTACGCAAGGTTTTTGTGCGTACGCACCGTTGATACATGAGGCCCCTGATCAGGGATGAAGAAGGGGAATTTAATACATTTGTGTCACATACAAAACAGTTTTGCATCGCTTTGCAATCCTTTGAACGAGAACGTGCGCGGCCGCTGGGGCTGGGACAGGCGGGGGCGTGGGTTAGGAGCGTGAGAAGTGAGAAGCTCTGTTTTTATTGGCTGGTTAACGGCGGGTCACTGTGGGTTTTTAGAAATGCTTTTAGAGAAGCAAGGGGACTATAGTTTTTTTCAGAGATTACTTGTCTAACATCAGTCTGTCAGGAGATAGTGACAGAGTGAAGAAATATGTTAAAAAAATATTGTTAGAAAAGTTACATAGCTCTTTTATAGCTCACCAAAAAAGCACATGAGATCATCATTCAGTTCATTCCACAGTTTCACGCCGAAAACTGAAATACATCTAGATTTTATTTACTTTTCTCTTTACCTTGTTCAAATATTAACAACCCTCGTGAATTTTATATACAGTATTTTCTGGTGTATAGGTCGCACCTGTGTATAGGTCGCACCATCCAATTATTGCCAAAGAATTGGAAAAATCCCTAGATAGGTCGCACTGGTGTATAGGTCGCACCTACGTTTAGCTCTGCTGCAAATGTCTGCCACAGGAGCGCACAGCAAGGCTTTTAAGAAGATTAACACTTAAAAACAATTGTTTGTTTGATAAAAATTATAGCAAATATGTGTCTGAGCTGAACTTTTCCTTAATAAATGAACGTAATTGTGAAATGAGCTGGATTTAAAAATTGTTTCGCCAAAAGTGATAAAAAGCCATATATAGGTCGCACTGGTGTATAGGTCGCAGGCCTTGAAAAAACCATAAAAAGGTGCGACATATACACCGCAAAATATGGTACTCTCTCTTAACTTAAATAATTTCTGAATTCCAGTGCTTTAAACATTATTTCCAGTATTTTTATATAAACAATGTCATCAAAATTTAAAGTATTATTTTGAATAAAATGTTTATTAGTTGATTCACAATACCCCGCTTTATTAATAAGCCTAATTGCTTTTTTTGGTAACTTTATTAATACGTCAATAGTAGTTTTATTTGCATTTCCCCATATTTCTGAGCAATATAACAAGTAGGGCATAATCAAGGAAGAGTATATACTATGCAAGCCTTTTACATTTATTAAATATTTTATGTTAAACAATATTCCAATAGTTTTTGCAATTTTATTTCTAATATATTCAACATGAGGCTTCCAACTAAGTTTACTATCCAGAATGATACCTAAAAATTTTGTCTCATAAACTCTGTCGATTTCAACTCCATTTATATGTAACTTTACATTATTGTAAATCAGATTACCTGAAAATACCATACATTTAGTTTTTTCCCATTTAAAGATAGCTTATTATAATCAAACCACTTTTTTTTAACTCAGCTAGCTCTTTTTCCAATATTTGTATTAATTCATCTATATTCTTTCCAGAAAAGAATAGTGTGTGCTATTAAAATGTCAAGATGGGAAGACATCAGCAATGACCCTAAAGAAGCAACTTCTGCTGCCCATGACTCTGTGAAAGGTCAAAGGACAAGGTGTTTTTTTTTTTTCAGATTGTTGAGTTTATTGTTCTGCAGAGAGAAAGCAAAAAACATTTAAGACAGTTGGCAGTCTTCCCAGGAGTGGGTGTCCAAGCAAATTCACCCTGAAGGTCAGACCGTGCAGTGCCTCGAGTCATGAGTTCACCCTCAGACTCTTCAGGGCTCAGTTCAAGTGATCTCTCTCCAAGCGGTTGGAGAGCACCGCTCACCAGGTAGCCTCCCAAGTGTTCGCTCTGCAGGACTCGCCCAGTCTCGTTACTCCCGTTTTAAA
>JBBPBX010023240.1:13390-25777 GCA_038048925.1 Garcialebias charrua | reverse complement strand
TCTTCAGCCACTTCTTCATTTTTGGGTCATGGGGGTCACTGGTGCCAATATTCAACCATCACTGTGTGAGATGAGGGGGACACCCTGGACAGGTCTCCAGTCCATCACAGGGACACATAGAGACAAACAAACATTCTCACTCTCACCTAGGGACAACTTAGAGTTACCATCAGTCTAACATGCATGTTGTTGGTCTGTGGAGAAAACTCACGCATACACAGAGAGAACATGAAAACTCCACCCAGAAAGGCCACTGGCCGGGATTTGAACCGGCAACCTGCTCACTGAGAGATGGCAGCTCTACCAACTGCTCCACCGTGCTAAACACAAAACTGAAAGTTATGCACCATAACTCATGTTCTCTGAAGGAAGAACGAGGTGCAACATACTTGCTATGGGAATTGCGCCCCCGCGCGATTACCTGAAGGAATACATTCACGCCTTTTACGGCAGGGGGCGTCACCCCGCGCCAGAGGTACCGCCCTTTAGGTACTTAGGTGACTGACGCCCCTCCAACTGTCTCCAAAATTGCACTTCACCGAGCTTTCAGCATTGAAAAGGGCCAGCTATGTTGCACCTCGTTCCCTTCCTTCAGGGAACATGAGTTATGGTGCATAACTTTCAGTTCCCTTTCAGTTGGTCTCTCGGTGCAACATACTTGCTATGGGAACGTAATCCATTCACGCCCTTGAAATGCTCAGTAAAATGCCTGCTAGTGTGAACGTCTGCCTTTGACCAGTAGGCATCTCAAAGCTACTTTCTATTGTGTATTAGAAAGAACAGCCTGAGTGACATCACACGCAGTAACATCCAAACTGTAGTACTTTGCAAAAGTGTTTAATGAGCTCCAGTTCGCAGCAGCGCAAATGTCTGCAACTGGCACGCCCTTGAACAGTGACCACGAAGTGGCCAAGCCCCTAGTTGAGTGAGCGTGCACTCCAGGTGGCACCTGTTGACCTTTGCTACTGTACGCCCTCTTAATGGCCTCCGTCACCCAATGTGAGAGGTGCTGTCTTGATAGGGCCTTTCCTGTAGCAGGTGCAGCAAAGCAGACGAACAGTTGGTTTGTTTCTCTCCATTCGGCTGTTCTCTGTATATAAGTGCATAAAGCTCTTACAGGGCAGAGGGTCTTTAGTCTCTCCTGTTCCTGAGTAAGGACAGAGGCAGGTGGGAAGGAGGAGAGTTCAAAGTCTAGACTATGGTTCTAGGTCAAGACCTTGGGAGTATAAGCGGGATTAGGTCTCAGGGTGACCTTTGACCCGTCAGGGGCGAATATGGTACATAACGGATGTACAGATAGAGCGTGGAGGTCACCCACGCGTTTCGCCGAGCAAAGAGCCAGGAGAAGAGCAGTTTTATAAGATAGAAGATCTATCTTAATCTCGCTCAGAGGCTCGAATGGCGGGTCGCAAAGAGCCCCCAAGACCAGGCCAAGATCCCAACCAGGGGTCAAGGTCCTGCTGGGTGGCTTGGTTCGAAGCACACCTTTCATATATCTCATTATGATTGGATGTGCTCCAGGAGTCCTATGTCCCCAGCCCTCGTGACAAGCAGAGATAGCTGCAAGGAACACTTTAATCGTTGAATAAGAACAACCCTTTTCCAGTAAATCCTGAAGGAAGGTAAGGAGCTGAGCCAGGTCGCAAGCATAATGAATGATATTTCTTTCTGAGCACCAGGCTTCGAAAATGCGACCCTTCTGTGCGTATAAAGACCGTGTTGACCCAGCACGGGCATTCTGTATGATTTTCACCACGTTCTCCGGAATGCCCGAAGCCATCAGCCTGTCCTTTTCAGCTAACAGGCTGGAATTAGTTCCAGTCCCTAGCCTAAGCGGCTGGACTGCAACTTCCTGTGTAAGCCTTTGAGGGCCAACCAAGTTGGGGGGAGGGCCTCCACGTTGGTGTGTTAACAGACTGCACTCATCAAGTTTCGTCAAGGACAGATGAAGTCTATTAATTTTATTAGATCGAGTTAGAGCAAGGAACTTATTATTTCCCTCCAAAACAGGATTTATTGGATTGATGGGCTGTGGTTTTTGTAAACGAGCAGACCTCCTAATTCCAATTGGTGTCTCACCCAATGGGATAATATTGTGTGTGAGCAAGTATGATGCAGCTTTGTGAGGGAAGTCACGTGCTGTTCGTTCACCGCTTGGGCGTTGTGTATCCTTCATGAATAATAAAGGGGCATCTGCAACGTGTGAATGTGGAGATGGTCCTTTGTGACCGGCAGACTTAAGATCATTTGTTGATAAGGAGCTCAATTTCCTTTCACAATCAGGAAGAGAAATCTGGTTTGACTCCGATCTGTCTACACACATAGTAACATGATCACATCTACTATTGTGGTGGTGTGAAATCTGTGGCCGCCTTGGGGCAATCGTCGTGACTCCCCCATCCTTAGAATCTGTTGACGCGCTCTCCTTTGGTGCGAACATGTCACATGTTCGTCTGGTTAGTGTATTGACTGGCCTCGTTCACCATGGAGCGGGGGCTGGAACACGTGTCCTTTCTTACCTGTCTTCGTGAAAGGTGGAGGGTCTGTTCGCAGATGCCTCTGGGTCTGTCCTCTAGAGACAGGTCCTGAGGCACCCTGCTGGGGTTTATTGAATAGACTAACACCCCATGATCCGTGAGGGAGGGGGCTGTGGCCCCCCCTTTATGATGGCTGACAGGCCAGAGAGGCCCGTACTGTTGAAATTATTTGTGTTGGTGTTGTTGTTTTTCTTGATAGTCAATAAAACAGGGTTGTACTGTTTCATGAGCTTTATTCGTGCTTATGTGTGGGGCGACCGTGGCATAGTGGTAATGGCAGTCGACCCCCGATCGGAAGGTTGGAGGTTCGAATCCCGCGTCCGCCTACCATGTGTCGTTGTGTCCCTGGGCAAGACACCCAACCCCGAGTTGCTCCCGGTAGGACTGGAAGGCGCCAAGGCAGTCTACCACTACCGGTGTATGAATGTGTGAATGAATGGGTGGATGGCTGGTATTGTAAAGCGATTTGGGGCTCCTCACAGGGGGCTGGAAAGCGCTATATAAATAAGCTCCATTTACCATTTACTATTATGTGCAACGACATACATGATTTGATGTCACTCACAGCAGGAAGAGCATGGTTTGTGCATGCAACAGAGTTATCAGCCATTTGTACTTTGCTACAAATAAAGTCTGAACAAGGTGCGGGCATTCCCGTTACCGCGTAGGCGAGAGGTCGTCTAAAAAGTAAACGTGGACCTGGTGCATCAGGCACGTTTTTGTTGGGTGTCCCGGCTCGCCGAGGAGGCCCTATGCTTGCTCGTCTGGTGTGGAACTAACCTATTTTTGCTCCATGCATGCTCGGAGCGAGGTTGGCCCGGCGGGGGTCTTTGCCAAGGTTCTTCCTCGTATGCTGGCCGCTTCTGCGGTGGCGCACGCGTCGTCGAGCGGTGCCGAGGCTGTGCAGGTCTGCCTCCAGCAGGCTCCCTGGGGGGGGGGAACTCCGACGGGGAATGCCCACCCTGAGAGCTTCAGCCTGCCTGCGCCTTTGGTCCAGCTTGGTCCGGATTCGCTCCAAAGTCTGACCAAATAGCCCCTCCGTCTCTATTGAGTGGTGGAGAAAAGGCACCTTTTGTCCCTCCGGTAAATCCGTCAGCGTCATCCACAGGTGGCGGATCACGATGACCACTTCCGCCATACCTCTGCCCTGAGCCACAGCAGCTGTCCCCATCATACGGAGAACGAAGTCTGTTGCTCTGCGGGATTCATCCAGTAAGTCGGCAGCAGCTTGCTTATCCGAGGTTACCTGCAGTTGTTGGGGTTTTTCCGTAAGGTAAGCCTGCATCATCGCGGACGCGTTCATTGCGCGCGCCGCGAGTCCTTGAGCTCTGTAGCACTTCTCGAGAAGAGACGCTGAGGCTCTACAAGCTTTGCTGGGGAGAGTCGGTTTTGTCCCGGATGACTTGGGAGCTAGGTGGGACGCCAATGTGTCCTCAATCTGAGGCGCGTTGGCTATTCCCGCCTCATCCATCCCTTCCACGTTGAGGAACTGTGAGAGAGGAAGGAGCATGGGCGCTCGTGGTTGAGACCAGGTGCGGGTTAGTTCCGTGAGGAAGTCTGGGAACACGAGCATCCTTTGCCTCGTTGTTGCCTGTTGTTTTGAATAAAAATAGTTCCCTGCCAGCCTCGTGACCTGTTGGCGAGGCGGAGGTTCCGGCCAGGGGATGTTCAGCGCGTCCGCTGCTCTGTGGCACAGGTCGAACAGGGCAGGAATAAAAAAGTCAGTTTCAGGGAGTACAGGTACCAGGGTCATGGGGAGGTCCTCTCCCGAATCCTCGATTTCGAGCTCTGGTTTCTCCGCTGAAAATTCGCCCGAGGCTGAGATGGAGATCTCGTCTTCATTCATCAAGCCTCGGGTGTCGAACTCGACTGTTAGGTCCACCATGGGAGCGAGCGGGTCAGGGATTGTCGCCCCATTCGACGCGCGTGCTGTCGTGCAGAGCCAAGTTCTCGAGCTCCGGGGTCGGAGTGAGGGTCTCTGTGGTGTCTGGGTCCTGTGGTCCAGCTGAGCTTCCCAAGGCCTTAGCCACGAGGTCCACCCGATGCTGCAGCACCGCATCCAGCATCTGGCTGCAGTGTGGGCAAGAATCGGGCAGTCCAAAGCTTGTCTTGCATGAAATATACCCAGGCAGACTGGACAGGCCTCATGGGTGTCCGTTGCTGCGAGGGAAAATCCACAGCCGCTGGGACAGGCGCGCGAGGTTGGGCTCGCCGTCCCGCTGGTCTTCCTTTGAAGTTTTGTCTTTCGCTTTCCTTTCTCCGGAGGCATGTCCGAGATAAGGCGAGCGAGTCCTTCCTGAATCCTTTTTCTTCTTTGTTCACGTGTCTCCTCCGTCGTGTCACTTTCGCTGGCTAGCCCGCTAGGATGTTATCCGGCGTAGCGGTTGTGGCGTAGTTATAACGCCGTCGAGCGAAGCAACCTGTGGAGAGAGTAGAGGAAAAAACTTTGAGGTTATAGAAATGTGTATGCAGTACGCAGGGAAAAATTCTCTGTGCGCTCTGTGTAGGGAGTGAGCTCACCTCAGGTTGAGCGATGGAGCAGCAGAGAAGTCCCGCGAAGAGAGGTAGTTCAGGTTTTGCGAGGTGAAGGGCAAAAAAGAGAAAGTTGGAGGGGCGTCAGTCACTTAAGTACCTAAAGGGCGGTACCTCTGACGCGCGGTGACGCCTCCTGCCGTAAAAGGTGTGAATGTATTCCTTCAGGTAATTGCGCGGGGGCGCAATTCCCATAGCAAGTATGTTGCACCGAGAGACCAACTGAAAGGGAACCTTTAAATCTATTTTATTTTCTCAAAGTTTGCTCATAAAACTTGTTTTGTTGAATATTTTCATAAAATATGGATTTTTTCCAACCCTGCCGCGGCGCCGGCCTCGTCCGACCTCAGACTGGACCTCTGGTTCCTCTGAACGAACACGGCATTGTTCCCAAACCCGTCTCTGAGTGACAACACACTGGATGCATTCCAGTTCCAGTGATTTTCACAATATGTCCCGGCTCTCCGGGGAAATTTTGCTTTCAGCACCCACCGATTCCCTCCTCTCCACGAGTAAAATAGCTTTGTGTGGAGAAAATTGCTCCTGCTTTGGAAGACGTCCTCCGTAAACGCAGTTATTGACTGGATAGGACCCGTGTGGCTGCTGCGACCAGAAATTAGCCCGTTGTATCGTAGAACGCATGTCCTTTTATTAGATCTGTTGTAGCGATTAGAGACAAACACTCAGGTTCTCTTATCTCCAGAACACACCTGATTTATGTATACCGTATTTTCCGGTCTATAAGTTGCACCTTTTTGCCTAATTTGCATGCCCTGCGACTAATAGAGAGGTGAGACGTGTTTATGGATTTTCCCCATATTTTTAGACTAATTTTTGGCTCAGATATGACCGTTTTTCATTTTGGCAAAAAATGGTGCAGTACCACTTTTGTCTGCTAGGGTCCACCGACCGTTCCCACCTCATGTGTCCGACGGCAGCCTCCTCTGCTCGGACTCACTCTGTCGCTGCCCGGCCTCCTGCTCTGGAGGTAGGTCTGAACTAGTGTTTGTTAGCAAAATAAGTCGAGAACCACAAGACAGATTTTGATCAAACTTACAGAAAGTAATCACTGTATGGACATTCACAACTGACTAGCTTCTTGAGATGTTTGAGATAAAATTCAATGTTTTATAACAGTAAATGTGTTGCAATTAGCTTAGTTGTTTTTCCGGGTACAAATAGCTCATGAACCAAACGGCAGATTTTCTTTAAACTTACAGAAAGTAATTACTTGGTGGTCATTTACAAACTGTTAGCTGTAGGAGATTTTTGAGATAAAATTTGATTTATTTATAATTTATTTTCGCAGTGCACGCGACAGTTTTGGAAGAAGTCAAAGCGAAACAATTTAAATCCAGCAGATTTGGCAATTGCGTTCATTTATTAAGGAATGGTTAAGCTCAGGAACCCTTGTGCTATAATGTCAGCTAAGAAATATATATTTTTAAGCTTTTATTGAAATAAAGCCGTCCACCCGCGCACGTGCACATGGCAAAATACTTTTTTTAATCCAGCTGATTTGACAATTGCGTTCATTTATTAAGGAAAAGTTCAGCTAAGACACACCTTTGCTGTAATTTTCAGCAAACAAATAATTGTTTTTACCGTGTTAATCTTGTAAAGTCCTTCCGTGCTCGCTCACTCTGTGGCCGCCATTTTCAACAGGGCAAATGAGGCGCTGACGCGTCGCGTAGCGGTGACGCATAATAAAGCCCCCGGCAGAGCTCAGCGTAAGGCAGTACGCCGCACGGCGCCGTACGTACGCCGAGGCACAAGCGTAGCCCTGCAGGGCACGAACGTGCAAAGCTCAAATTTTACGACCGCGTACGCGATGCGCTTTGTCTCACAATAAACTTCCCCGACGCCGGACTGTTTTGTATGTACACAAATGAATTAAATTCTCCCTTTTCATCGCTGATCAGGACTTTTCTTTTGTTTTTTTGCCAAAAGTCAAGTAATCGCTTCCTCCTCCGCTAACTCCATGACTGAAATGAATGAATTTGTCACGAGCGAATAATAACTCATGTCCTACCTGGCTGCGCGACGTTCTAAATATTTCCTGGTGGGCTGTGGGCTGCAGGACCATTGCTCCCTGTTTTTATTTTTTAGAACTTTTTATTAACATATAAAGTTTAGAAACACCGCAGCGGCTCCAGCCAGCCAGCTCATGCCTTTATTTTGGTCTCCCACTCGACCTGTCAATCAATTCAGTAGGCGTGTCAGCAAATGACCAATCAGCGACCTCAGTTTGTCCCGTAGGTACACGCTCTGCGCGCAGCTGCTCAAATTACAACAAGAATTTGGAGCGAAAACGCGAGCATTTAATGCGAGAACGAAAGCAGAGCTGTGCCAGTGAACGCGTGCACACAGAACACGCGCGTAGAGAGGCGTACAGGCCGTATGCTGAGCTCTGCCGGAGGCTTTAAATAAAGGTGTGACACGTTTATGGATTTGTCCAATTTATTGCCAATAATTGGACAAAGAGACTTATAGAAAGGTGAGACTTATCAGGCGGAAAATACGGTAATTCCCCTCGCAGTGGCTTCAGATGCATTTGCATCTGGAGAGCTTTCTCCCAGCAAACGGATTTTGAGAAGTCGTGCTAACTCTTGATCCTCTCCACCAGCTCTAACGATGCTTGAAATGATCAAATAAACTTCTCCTCAGTGAAGGCTCATTCAGTTCCAGATGGAAATTACTTCTAATTTGATTTGATTTGACGGGCAGCACGGTGGCACAACTGGTAGAGCTGCTGCCTCTCAGCGAGAAGGTTGCCGGTTCAAATCCCGGTCCGGGGCCTTTCTGGGTGGAGTTTGCATGTTCTCCCCGTGCATGCGTGGGTTTCCTCCGGGTACTCCGGTTTCCTCCCACAGACCAAAAAACATGCTTGTTAGGCTGATTGGTGACTCTAAATTGACCCTAGGTGTGAGTGTGAGAGTGGATGGTTGTTTGGTGTGAGTGAGACAGGTCCCTCTTGTAAATGAGTCCCCGTGACTCAACGAGGCTAGCCTGTATAAATAAAGGTTGAATGAATGAATGAATGAATGAATTTGGGAGGATTATGAATATTGTTCTTGTGTGTATTTACTCTAACCCTTCAGTGGCAGTTTAGATCTTGTTCTACAGAATTCATGCAGAAGTCAATATGTTTTAATTCAGTCCGTCACGGGTGTATTTGTAGGTTTGAAGCAATTTCAAAAGACGTGTACAACCAACAGGAGCAGGTTCAGCGGTGTAGTTCTCCCACAGCTCTGACGCAGGCCCTCTTTAGACATTTGTTCTGCTAAAAGCTGATGCCTGCCATTAAAAAAACATAAATGCTTTGCTGGTTTTAATGGAAGCACTTGTATCATTCTCCACTGAGTGGGTCTTTAGATTTAGTGTTGGTCTTTTGTCAACTGTAGTCCAACTCAAAGAGAAAAGCACACCCACACAAATTATACACCAAACTCACAAATATGTACTATTACTCACTTTCCTGTTACCATGCTGGTGCAATTTGCTAAAAGTAGCGACAACACTGAACTGCAAGGACAACAGTTAATGTCTTTAAAACTGTGCGCTGCTTGAAATTGTCCATGAACCACTGGAGAAAAGGTATTAAAACTCTTGAAGTAATCATTTGAGGTTCCTCTTTACCCGCAGCATTTCCCCTACGATTGTCCAAAGGTGGCAGCTCGCTCTCCCAACACAACCACCATGATCCTGGCATGAGCTTGGTCCAACCAGACTCACCTGGAACATTGTCCTTCACCAGTACTTTGTCTGGCCCTGGTGTGATTTAGTCCGGACACTAGATGTGGTAGTCCAGTGTTTTCTGTAGGGATACACCAATCCACATTTCTTACTTCCGATCCGATACTTAAATCTGGGTATCGACCGATACCAATACTTTTCCGATCCAATGCCATTCAGGTATAAGAGGCTGTAATAATGAATTTTTTGAACTGCCACTATTCTGTGACTACTGTCTTAACATTGTGTGAGTTTAACCCTGTGAAGACGCTCTGGGCCTCACAACAGGAAACACCCAAACTGTAATGGCGCACAAGAGGCAGGTCTATATCACAGACGTCCTTCTCACTCATGGTGCAGCTGAAAACTTAAAACAAAAATGCTAAGCATTATGGGAAAGATAACACAGTCCACTCCCCTTAACCATTACGGGAGTGGAGTTTGTTGTCTTTCCCATAATCCTTAGCTGTATTTTAGTCCAAAATACCACTAAGCATTAGTATTAGTAGCATTTTAGTCTAAAATACCGCTAAGCATTATGGGAAGGACAACAAACTCCACTCCCGTAATGGTTAAGGGGAGTGGAGTGTGTTGTCTTTCCCATAATACTTACCGTTTTTTTAGTTTTCCAGCTGCACCATGAGTGAGAAGGACGTCTGTGATATAGACCTGCCTCTTGTGTGCCGTTAAAGTTTGGGTGTTTCCTGTATTGAGGCCCAGAGTGTCTTCACATGGTTTAACTCACACAATGTTAAGACGGCAGTCACAGAGTATGGTGGAACACATGTGCTCTTTGAAGCCGGATCGGAAATATCGGCAGGTTGGATCGGAAAATCCGATACTTGAATTATGCTGGTATCGGAAGCTGATACTGGATCAGATCGGCCCCATCCCTAGTTTTCTGAAGCCACTGGAGTTTCCAAGATTGGGCCAATCAGCAGTGGTGGAGAAAGTACTCAAACACTGTACTTAAGTAAAAGTACAAATAAACAGACAAAAATGTACTCTAGTAAAAGTAGAAGTACCATATTAATATTTTTACTTAAGTAAAAGTAAATAAGTACTTGCTTTTAAAAATACTTAAAGTATTAAAGTAAAAGTACTTGCTGAATGTATTAACTAATGCAATGGTCTACAATACCATTAAGTGTGCGTACTGTATGCATATTTTCTGTAATACATTAATAGTGTTGAGCCATTTTAATGAACAATGCTGCAGATAATGCATGTTTTTATTGTGTTTACTCTGTGACACAGTTCACACTTGGACTTTTGATTCTGTGTGTCAGAATTTCAGTGATGAGTTAAATACCATTAAGCAAAATAAGAAAGAGGAATGATTATACCTTTGAAAGTTTTTATTTAACACAAAATAAAACCAATGTGTCATTTTAACTGCAGTAAACACATTTAAGTAAAAGTTGTCTGTTTGAAAAAAGGAGCATTAGACACAACTAACAAAGGAATAGATCACTTCAACTCGTTTGTCATCAACTCTAGTTAAAATATTGTCTAGTCAATCTTGTAATGGATCAACAATGAACAATACTTTAACTTCCTGACAACATTTTCAAAACTTGGACCTGAGTGTCGAGACATTTGGAGAAATCTCTTGTCTCCTAACATCCCATGAACTGACACATTTTAATATTGCAGCAAGAATTTCTTGTTCAAGTTCAGAAGAAGTTGGTTTTCAAAGTTTTTGAGTCCATGTCTGGCTCTTTAGGGAGAGAGAATCTGTCCTGCTGTACTGAACAGTCTTTCAATAGTCTTTCAATAATATTTCAATAGTCTTTCAATAATATTTCAATAGTCTTTCAATAATATTTCAATAAAGCCATGGGTGTTGTGTATCTTCTGGATGAATCTTTGTGGTGGAATCCATTTTGTGTGTGTTAGTGGTGCTGTGGGTGCTCCCAGCTAAATGACTTATACACAAGAATATACATCATTGGTCCAGCTCTTCTTGAAGGCAGGTCTAATGTTACCTGTCCACTTTGCAGTGATTCAGTGGACCAACTCCCCTCTCAACATCAGTTACTTTCAAACTAACGACAAATCAAAAAGTTGCAACGTGAATGTAACTTGTAACTCAACACATTATAGAAATGTAGTGTAGTAGAAAGTACAGATACTTCATGTAAAATGTAGTGCAGTAAAAGTACCCACATTTAATTCTACTTAAGTAAAGTACAGATACATGAAAAATATACTTAAGTACAGTAACAAAGTATTTGTACTTAGTTACATCCCACCACTGCCAATCAGGCACATCTGTGGTCCATTGCCCTGATGAACACCAGGAGCATAAAAGGCTGCTGACATGCTTTACTCATTGTTGGAGCGTTACAATTGGTCTCCATGCTTCTAGTCATTTGTTTATCTCTAGGATTTAGTAAAGACTGTGCGTCTTCTTGTTCCAGCCTCGACTCCCCTGTTCCTCGACTCTTTGTGGAAAGTCTGAGATCCTGGTCAACCTCGTCAGCTCTACCACCTGCCAGCCATCCCCTGGACTCACCACCAGCGCCACGTGACTGTCACTGGAACCTTCTGGAACATCCTTCCATGCAGCTATCACAACGTCTTCTGAAGCACAGAATGGTATATACTTCACCATCTCCTGAAGACCCACCTGACCTTTCTCCTTACCCTCCCTTGTAAATAGATGAACTTATTTTCACCCACTGCACTAAAACCATAGATATACGGAAAGATCTGTGTTCGGATATTCCCGGAAATGGCCCGCAATGATCCTTAAAAAATCCCAAAATCTGGATACTTATCTTCGGCAGATCCAAAATAAATGTGGCTGTTATTTGTCAAGGGTCTGCCAAAGATAAGTATCCGGATTTTGGGATTTTGGGATTTTTAAAGGATCATTGCGGTCCATTTCCGGGAATATCCGGAAATATAAGTATAAGTATATGTGAAGGATACGGAGATATACGACATAAGCTCTTACCGTATATCTATGGTACCGTAAATAAACGGTTAACATTTCCAAGTCTTGGAGTCTGCTCACTTCAGTCTTTTACTCTTTTAGTAAAACTTCAGGTTTTACATTAGATTTATTAACGTTGTTTCTCCTTGTGCTCCTTGATGCTCTGGTTCCTCTGCTCTTTACTTTCCTGGACACATCACTTGACGACTCCCTGTCCTGGTTCCTCGTGTCTTCCTGGATCTTTTTGCTCAAAACTGCCATCTACAACCAATAGAACCTCTGAAACACCGTGCCATCCAGCATTAAGGTCCGTCCTTCTCCTCCACCTATCAGCCACCTGGTCACGTCGTTCTGCTCCGCCACCCTAAAATCCAGTCCCTCCCTCTCTAAGAGAAGACGGGAAAACCTTTGAATCTCTTTACCCACCAACAGGGTGGTCCACTGGATCACACTCACCATCTCTCCTCTCTGCAGCTCGCTGCTGGTCCACCTCAACAGTCTTACTTCTTACATACTGCCTGGTCTCGTGTCCGTTTATGCTCTGGTATCATACAATATTACCAAACTAGAAAGTTCCGGAGAAACTTTGACGGGGGCTGCCAGGCTGTTGCCAGACATCTTGAATCAAAATGGCTCCAAATG
>JBBPBX010023240.1:0-11082 GCA_038048925.1 Garcialebias charrua | reverse complement strand
ATATATACAGTATATATATATATATATATATATATTTATATATACAGTATATATTATATACAGGTAGTCCCCGACTTACGAGCGAGTTCCGTTCCTGCGAGTTGCTCGTAACACGAAAATTCGTAAGTTGGAACACGAAGCACGTGTTCTCGTAAGTCCGGATTTTCGCTCGTAAGTTGGAACATTTATGCTAGCGCTACTACGAACACTCGTTTTTCATCAAAAACGTTCATATTAGTTCATAAACATGGTCGGAAACGTGTTTCCAAACGGTTAGCTAACACACTTTCATCTAAAAACACAAAAAAGTGCTGTATTTTTTCTCTTTCGCCAGCTCGTAAGTCCGGACGCTCGTAGGTCAGAGCGCTCGTAAGTCGGGGACTACCTGTACATACATATATGTGTGTGTTTATGTATGTATGGCCCTAATTCTGTTTGTAGTAATGGAAGTAGCTTTTGTTGACCCTATAAAAATAAATAATATTGTTTGTTTTTGTACATAATGGCAACTGTGGTAACACTGAAGTAACTGCAACTGTTAAAACTGTGAAACAATTGAATTACTTTACATTTTGATGAAACTGGACAGGAATGAGCTTGTTACAGTTGTGTAAGGTACACTTAACCAAAGCGCCAGTGAAGATGAAATATAATGTTACCCTGCAGCAAAGACCAGCATGTGACCCCTCCTGGGTGTTGACGAGTCTCAGGAGGTGACCATGACCCTACGTGACTCAGTTATGAGTCAACGTTGTAAGAGGGGGGGGAGAGTAAACCCCCTCGGGTGACCTGTTTTCTCATTACAGTTCTGCTTCCTGTGCCCCAACAGTGAGTGGGTTATTTTTGAACCCCACACATGCTACCCCACACCACCACCTTCTCTCCCTGTCCCAGTCACACTCCCTGGCATCCGTCCTGAGCCGACACTCTCACAGAGCAGACAGTACCGAATGGACCAGGAGCCGAATCTGCTGAAAACCGAGACAGCTCACAGCATACAAGCCCAAAGTCACTGGGAACTCCTCTGAGCTGGTCAAAGAAGCAAAGTGGGGCATTCTCGACCATGACGGATGCTACGGCCGAGGAGGACAAGGACCCCGATATTGAATTATTCGTCAAGGTGGGCGTCTTTACACGTGTATCCAACGTACAGGGTTGTCTGACTTCCACATAGAATATCTGCAATCGTTTTAAAAAAACGGCTTTGCATAGTGTCTGGGATTGTTGTCACTTTCATGTATAAAAAGGAAACACTTTGAGAACTCTAAAACTAGCTATCAAATGGGTGCGTTCAGTGCGCACACATGCCTT
The DNA here is from genome assembly GCA_038048925.1 of Garcialebias charrua. Taxonomy (NCBI): domain Eukaryota; kingdom Metazoa; phylum Chordata; class Actinopteri; order Cyprinodontiformes; family Rivulidae; genus Garcialebias; species Garcialebias charrua. Next base: position 9,771 of record JBBPBX010023240.1, on the reverse strand, counting down.
GTTGTTGTTGTTGTTGGGTGCAGATTTTCCATGTGTTAACCTGATACCCACGTGCACTATCAATCTCTCTCTTTCTTTGCCCCACTGAATTATTTCTGGGGTCCTTTCAGTATTGAGAACAGCGGCTTGCAATAGTCCGAGGTTATCATCCAATAGATTAGCATGTTTGTAGTTATGCCAGTGTTTGTTGATGAGCAACAGGGGTCAAATGAGGTTAAGTGCTATGTACAGTATATCTAATGAGACTGTAAAGTAAAAATTTGCAGATGCTATTAAAACCATTGAACCTCAGTAGGCGAAGGGAAACAGAAATGCTTACTTAGGCCTTACGTGGTTTGTCTAAATGTTAGGATCTTCTAAGAAATCTTAGATAATGTTTTTTCCGTGCATAATGAATTGTTGCTATTTTGTGAAAATCATTATTTTGGTGTAGCTTTCGAAAATGTAAAGTTAACGTTTCCTTGGACTGACATCAAAGCAGAACAGATAGCTCAACCCTTTTGTTTTGGTGTCATAATCAGAGGTTCAAACGGGCAGTGAGGCGGCTAATGGGAGCAGCGTGGATTATTCATGCTGGACTCGGCGTCTCATTACAGGATCCTGTTGCAGCTTTACACACACAGACACACACGCATGTTGCAGTAGTGTGGACTGCACAGGCATTCAATAGAACAGATAGCTTCAAGGTGGAGGTGGGAGTGCATCAAGGATGTGCTCTGAGCCCCTTCTTGTTTGCTTTGGTGATGGATCGCCTAACAGATGAGGTCAGGCAGGAATCCCCGTGGATTACGATGTTTGCAGATGACATTGTGATCTGTGGTGAGAACAGGGAACTGATGGAAGAGAACTTGGAGAGGTGGAGTAGTGTTTCCCCTAGATTACTTGCCTTGGCAGGTTGCTCATGTCTTCAGTGATTTTTGTCGACTGGGGGTTGAAGGGTGTGACATGTCTGTGTTGTGCACTGTTTGTACCGACAGTTGTTCCGGGGCTGGGGGGTGGTTGGAGATGACGGCTCAGTGTGAGGGAAACGCTAGCTAGCACGTCGGTATTGTGCATGGCTAGCTTAGTGATACATCAGTGCTGGCAGTTGTTGGCAGGAGGGGGAGGGGTGTGTGTGACACGTCTGTGTTCTGTGGTGTGTTGTATTCGTACAAGTGCAGGTGGAGGCAAACGGAGCATTACCTCTAGCTTTTTAGCTAGCACATCTGTATTGCGTACAACTAGTTTAGTGCTACATCAGTGCAGGCAATTCTCAATGGGGGGCAGGGGGGCAGTTGGGTTCGTAAGCAGGACGCTTGGTTCTGTTGACAGGGCGGTGCGCCCTGCTTGTTTAATGGAAGGGGAAACACTGTGAAGGTATAGACGGGAAAGAAGAGGAATGAAAATCAGCTGTAGTAAGAGTGAGTACATGTGTGTGAATGAGAGGGAGGAGGTGGAACAGTGAGGCTACAAGGAGCAGAGGTCACAAAGGTGCAGGACTTCAAGGACTTGGGGTCAACTGTCCAGGAAAATGGGGAACGTGGTTATAGAACACTGGACTCCCAACATCTTCCATAGCACTGCTGTCCTCATAACACAACATGCCTCAATAGCGTTGAGAAAGGTTTGGCAAGATGTTCCCACACATTACGGTTTACGACGAGGATGTGCAAACACATGTGCTTAGACCTTTTGAAATTCAATCTGAGTGGCACGGTTAGTAGAGCTGCCGCCTCCCAGCGAGAAGGTCGCTGGGTCATATCCCTGCCAGGGGGGTGCTTTCTAAGTGGAGTTTGCATGTTGTCTCCGTGCTGTGTGGGTTTCCTCCAGGTACTCCAGTTTCCTCCCACAGACCAAAAACATGTATGTTAGGCTGATTGATGATTCTAAATTGCCCCTAGGTGAAAGAGAGAGAGAGTGAATGGTTGTTTGTTTCATTTGTCCCTGTGATGGACTGGAGACCTGTCCAGGTTGTCTCCCACCTCTCACACAGTGATAACTGGACATGGGCACTAGTGACCCCCCACAACCTGAAAAGCAAGAAGCGGGTAAAGAAAATGAATGGATGGATGGATAGAACTAGTTCTGACAGAGAGCCATGCCCAGGATGGTGTCTCTACAGGGAGAGTGGAAAGAAAAGGACACAACTTTGGTCACACATCCTTGTCAGTGAGACAGAACCTCGATATGTTTCATGGAGTATAAACTGAGCTTCACTATGTCTTCCAGTGCTTGTGTCTCATTGTCTCTGTGCGTTTACAGGCTGGGAGTGATGGGGAGAGCATTGGAAACTGTCCTTTCTCCCAACGCCTCTTCATGATCCTTTGGCTGAAAGGAGTAGTCTTTAATGTTACCACTGTTGACCTGAAGAGGTAATACTCTGTTCATACTGAATGATTATAACGTACAGTAAATCTGACATTAGTTTAGTTATTATACGTGAGACATTACATGTTGTCAGAAAACCAGCTGATCTTCACAACCTGGCCCCGGGAACCCATCCGCCGTTCCTCACCTTCCAGGGCAACGTTCTCACTGATGTCAATAAAATAGAGGAGTACCTGGAGGACATGCTGGCTCCACCAAAGTAGACCTCACACACAAACACACATACATGGGAAAGTCGGAATAAAAACATGGTATGGGCCTGACCGATGATTTCCTGTCCTTCAGGTATCCCAAACTTGCAGTAAAGAATCGTGAATCCAACTTAGCAGGAAATGACATATTTGCCAAGTTCTCTGCTTATGTCAAAAACACGAGACCAGAAAAAAATCGAGGTGAGAGAACACCAACTTTGAAGTCAAATGCTTGAATTATTTTCAATCACAATTATAACTGATCTTTGAAAAATCACTGAATGTGTTTCAGCATTGGAGAAGAGCCTAAACACGGCTCTGGCTAAGTTAGATGTGTATTTGATGACTCCACTCCCCGATGAATTTCCGTCGGGACGCCACAGCAGCCAAGGGGAATCCACCCGTAAATACATGGATGGTGATGAACTGACGCTTGCTGACTGCAACCTTCTTCCCAAACTTCATGTAGTCAAGGTAGCTTGTTCCTTGCAGTTTGTTTTCTTTACTTTTGCTCACTCATCCTCAAATCTGGCCCCGATAACAGCGTAAACCGTTTTTCGCAGGTAGTTACGAAGAAATACAGAAACTACGACATCCCGTCTGATTTCAGCGGAGTATGGAGATACCTTGGCAATGCCTACAACAGAGATGAGTTCACCCACACGTGTGCGGCAGACGTTGAAATCGAGCTTGCGTACAAAGACGTGGCTAAGAGGCTGGGAAAATGAGTGGACCACGGCTTTAAACCTTTTAAAGATATTTAATATACATGTTGCACTTTCAAAGCATGTCACATACACGCTTTACATGTAATTAGCTGTTTTTAAAACCAATGTGCTGGATAAGCTAAAAATTCAGCGATGTCTTCGGGAAGAGGTGCTTGTTACAAATGGTTTATTACATTTTTCAAGATCCAAAAATATTCACAAAAGAATGTATGGTATGGCAGTTAGCTTATAGCTAAACTGGCAGGCCTGAGCTAACCTATAGGCCTATGTCAAGCTTTTTTTAAACTTTCTAAAACCCAAAAACAATGTCTAATAGTGCAAACCATGAAGTTAATATTGTATTTACCATTGTGAACCATTTATCAAGCTAATCACAAAGTGACGAACCCAGTGTTGTGACTGAAGCCAAGAACAAACAAGCTAACGTTTAGCATCTATCAGAGAGAACTACTTTAATACTTTAATTTTTAATAACACATTTAAAGTTATAAAAGTTTATAAGAAATACCTCTTCAAATTTTTATGTGAAAAAAGTAAGAAAAAGCATTTTTAAGCAAGTTATGGAACAAAGTTAGCTTACCGTATTTCACGGTCTATAAGTCGCACCTTTTTGCCTAATTTGCATGCCCTGCAACTAATAGAGAGGTGAGACTTGTTTATGGATTTTTCCCCATATTTTTAGACCAATATTTGGCTCAGATATGACCGTTTTTCATTTTGGCAAAAAATGGTGCAGTACCACTTTTGTCCGCTAGGGTACACCGACCGTTCCCACCTCATGTGTCCGACGGCAGCCTCCTCTGGTCGGACTGACTCTGTCGCAGCCCGGCCTCCTGCTCTGGAGGTAACTACTGTTAGCTGTGTTTGTTAGCAATGGGTACTATTTATCTACGGTAAATAAGTCATGAACTACAGGACAGATTTTTATCAAACTTAAAGAAAGTAATCACAACATGGACATTTACAAACTGTTATTACATTTGAGCTAAAATTCAATTTATTTATAATTTATTTTCGCAGCGCACACGACCGTTTGGAAGACGTCAAAGCGAAACAATTTAAATCCAGCAGATTTGACCATTACGTGAATTTATTAAGGAACGGTTAAGCTAAGACACATGTTTGCTATAATTTTCAGCAAACAAATAATTGTTTTTACCATGTTAATCTTGTTAAAAGTCCTTCCGTGCACGCTCGCTCCTGTGGCCGCCATTTTCAGCAGAGCAAATGAGGCGCTGACGCGTCGCGTTTAGCGGTGACGCATAATAGATGCGACTTAAATAAAGGTGCGACACGTTTATGGATTTTTCCAATTTATTGACAATAATTGGACAAAGCGACTTATAGAAAGGTGAGACTTATCAGGTGGAAAATACGGTAATCACTGCTCCTCTTTTTCTATTGTCAGGTAAAATCTAGTTTTGCTCCCACATTGTGTGTTTTATTATTGCAAAGAAAAAAAACGTTAAGAATGTGTTTTAGCCAAAATAACTCGTCTCTCAGTCCTACCGGTGCAGCTCCACAACCTGGTGGGTTGGTTACACGTTGGACATACTTTCCCAAAAGTTGATACTATCAGTCATCATCTAAAAAGAATCACTTGTTAGCAGTACATATTAAAACCACTCAGCTGCAAAAAGATGTCAAAGAAATGAACAAAGCAGATAAATGAACAACTATTTATTTGTCGTTTTATGTGATTTAGTGCTCACTCATGCAGTGAAGTCTAATTACGAGTGCCTTATTAGTGTGAATCAACTCCTGTTGAGTCTTCTTTTTAAAGCCTTTCTTGTTAAAAAGCAAGATTTTCATCTCCAGAGCTGTGTGCACTGATAACATACTGTATATTAAATATATCTTGTGCAATAATTAAAACAACGTGTTTGTTAAAATTCATGAAATGTGTCTGTAAATCGTTAAAAACTGTATTTACGTTCTGTGTAATAATTAGAAGTATGAACCACTGTGTACACTGTTTTCTTTATTTGGATAATAAACCTATTTTCTCAGATCTGCCTCCATCTCTGTCACACCAGTGTGTCCACTGTCCCGCCGCCGTACGTGTCCAAACCATCACTCTTATTTGTCATCACTTGTCTCCCCCGTCGTGCACACTCTATTTTACTTTTACTGATTTTTGCACTTCTCCTTCTCCAGACTCTCTTCCACCTGCTCCCTACAGAATGTTAACTTCAAACACTCCTGCCATACGTCTCACTGCTGTCTTACAGTCCATGCACACGTCGCACCCTCAGGACATTTCCAGTCTTGTTGACAATAACAAACATTTTCATTAAAACATACAAATAAAACTCATTCAGACTGCCTGGAGCTTATTTAACTATAGAGTCAAGAGTTGTTTCATCAGATGAACTCGCCTGCACAAAAACTAACACAATACAAAACTAGAGAAGTTGCATTTCCTGAGAAAATACAGTGTGTATGCTTATTGCTAACGAACTGGCGGAAAAACAGCTAAAATTAGCTAAAAACATGCTGAAATGTAGCTGAAAAGGAAGAACAAGCTTAGAATAAAGCAGAAAGAACACATATTTGTGAATTTGGTTTGAATAAGCACAAAAATGAGTAAATTAGCAATAAAAGCTGAAATTAGCATAAAAATAGCTGAAAGTTGCTGAAAATGTAGAAAGAAGCTTAAATTACCAGGAGGAAAAGGAGAGAGAGCACAATTGTAAGAAACAGAAATGAGCACACACAAAAAGAAGCTGAAATGTGGCTAAAATAGCAGAAAGAAGCTTAAATTAATAGAAGTGGAGAGAGCACAATTTTTGCTGGATTAGGCTGAAAGAAGCTTAAATGAGTGAAAAAACTAAGAAATTAGCTGAAAAATCTCAAATTAGCAAAAAACAAACAGCTAAATTGTAGCTGAAATAAGTGAAGTTAGCATAAATAAGCTGAAAGGAACATAAGCTGAAATTAGCAGAAATACATTAATTAGGCTGAAAGTACCGTAGCAGAAATTACCACAAAAAATAGAATTTATCTGAAAATAGCTGAAATTAGCTACAAATTGCCAACAAGCCAGCTGAAAAGGTAGAACAAGCTTAAATTAGCATAATAAAGCAGAAAGAACACGTTTGCCCATTCATGATGAAGGAAGCAGAAATGAGCACAAAACAGTGTAAGTTATCTGAAAAAAGCTGAAATGACAAAAAAACAAGTGAAAAGTAGCTAAAAATTCAGAAAGAAGCTTAAATTTCCAGAAAGAATTGGAGCGAGCACATTTTTGCTGAATTTGGTTTGATTAAGCAGAAATTATCTTGTGAATGAGTTCTCGAGGCTCAATGGGACTAACCTGCCTAAATAAAGGTTGAATGAAAATAAGCACAAAAATTTGTAAATTTGCAATAAAAGCTGAAATTAGCATAAAAATAGCTGAAAGTTGCTGAAAAGGTAGAAAGAAGCTTAAATTACCAGGAGGACGTGGAGAGAGAGCACAATTGTAAGAAGCAAAAATGAGCACACACAAAAAGAAGCTGAAATAGCAGAAATAAGCTTAAATAAGCAAAAGTGGAGAGAGCACAATTTTTGCTGGATTAGGCTGAAAGAAGCTTAAATGAGTGCAAAAACTGTGAAATTAGCTGATAAATCTCAAATTAGCAACAAAAAAACCCAGCTAAATAGTAGCTGAAATAAGTGAAGTTAGCATAAATAAGCTGAAAGGAACATAAGCTGAAATTAGCTAAACATTGCTAACAAGCCAGCTGAAAAGGTAGAACAAGATTAAATTAGCATAATGAAGCAGAAAGAACACAAGTTTGCCCATTTATGATGAAAGAAGCAGAAATGAGCACTAAACAGGGGAAGTTATCTGGAAAAAGCTGAAATAAGCAAAAACAAGTGAGAAGAAGCTAAAAATTCAGAAAGAAGCTTAAATTTCCAGAAATAATTGGAGAGAACACATTTTTGCTGAATTAGGCTGAAAAAAGTTGAAAGGAGTGCAAAAAGTGTGGAATTAGCTGAAAAAGCTAAAACAAGCATAAAAACAGCTAAATAGTAGCTGAAATAGCAGAAAAAGCTGAAACTTGCAGAAACAAGCAGAAAGGAGCAGGACAAGGTGAAATTAGCAGAAAGAAGTTAGAAGAAGCTCAAAAATGTTGTAGTTAACAGAAATAATCTTAAAAGAGCACAAAACAGCTGAAATGAGCTGAAAGTAGCTAAAATAGCAGAAAGAAACTTAAATTAGCAGAAGTGAAGAGAGCACAACTGTTGCTGAATTAGTCTGAAAGAAGCTTAAATGAGTGCAAAAACTGTGAAATTAGCTGAACAATCTTAAATTAGCAAAAAACAGCTAAATAGTAACTGAAATAAGTGAAGTTAGCATAAATAAGCTGAAAGGAACATAAGCTGAAATTAGCTAAACATTGCTAACAAGCCAGCTGAAAAGGTAAAACAAGATTAAATTAGCATAATGAAGCAGAAAGAACACAAGTTTGCCCATTAATGATGAAAGAAGCAGAAATGAGCACTAAACAGGGGAAGTTATCTGGAAAAAGCTGAAATAAGAAAAAACAAGTGAGAAGAAGCTAAAAATTCAGAAAGAAGCTTAAATTTCCAGAAATAATTGGAGAGAACACATTTTTGCTGAATTAGGCTGAAAAAAGTTGAAAGGAGTGCAAAAAGTGTGGAATTAGCTGAAAAAGCTAAAACAAGCATGAAAACAGCTAAATAGCAGCTGAAATTGCAGAAAAGGCTGAAACAAGCCGAAAGGAGAAGGACAAGGGGAAATTAGCAGAAAGAAGTTAGAAGAAGCTCAAAAATGTTGTAGTTAACAGAAATAATCTGAAGGGAGCACAAAACAGCTGAAATGAGCTGAAAGTAGCTGAAAGCATTCACATAATAACCTTGTGAGTCAGCTCCTCTCACGAAACTCCCTTCAAGAATGATGCTATTTGTAATATTCATATTTTGATTATCTTAAGATTTAGTTTACATTACACAAGAAACGTAACACGTCTGAATGTTTTATTTTGACGTGTTTCCTGCTTTGATACAGTCATGTTTTTCCATCATCTCTGCTAAAACTACCAGAAACAGCTGAATAAATTCAGATGTCTCATCACAAAACACAAGAGGACAAAGAGCAGAAATGTCACATGTGTGTGTTTACTGCCACCCAGCAGATGGCAGTAAACACAAAGGAACTCAGTTAGGGATCACTAAAAACACTACAAGAACAGTAATAAAAATGTAAGCAAACTTTATGTACTGTATATTGTTTCTCAACGAGGCCTCACCTTGAATTTCAGTATATTTTTTAATTAATATTTCATAGAACGCCTGTTGAAAGCTATAGTACATTTTTTAAATGGTGTAAAACCCAACGTTTGCACTAACCGTGGCCAAAGTTTGTAGATCGTCCTTTGGCTGTGAGACCAACCTACACAGGATTTATTGGATACACAGTCCCTAAATTAAATTCCTTTAAAAAGAAGAAACATTAATGTATTAGCGACTTTAGTCATGTAAGTGCTCAGAATATTATTTCACAACAGCAGATTCTACGAAATATAAAGCTATATTGTTAAACTCAATAATGACTTAATGCACTATAAAGATCAAAGTTCATGCTCAGTAATATCCAACAAGGTTCAGTCAGGTCGTCTGGACAGTTTCTTTTTTATTGAGACGTTTTGTCCTTCATCCAAAGGACTTCCTCAGTCCGATGAGCCACAAACAAACTCAATCTCACAACCAGCACACTCGTAGTGGACTAACCAGTTTGCTGGTGATTATGGTTTATGGGGCCCGCCCTACCCCCTGTTGACTCCATTGAGATGTTTCAACCTTCATCCAAAGGACTTCATCAGTCCGATGAGCCACAAACAAACTCAATCCCACAACTAGCACACTCGTAGTGGTCTAATCAATTTTCTGGTGATTATGTTTTCTGGGGCCCGCCCTATCCCCTGTTGACTCAGTTGAGATGTTTCGTCCTTCATCCAAAGGACTTCATAAGTCTGATGAGCCACAAACAAACTCAATCCCACAACCAGCACACTCATAGTGGACTAACCAGTGTGCTGGTGATTATGGTTTCTGGGGCCCGCCCTACCCCCTGTTGACTCAGTTGAGATGTTTCATCCTTCATCCAAAGGACTTCATCAGTCCGATGAGCCAGAAACAAACTCAATCCCACAACCAGCACACTCTGGACTAACCAGTTTGCTGGTGATTATGGTTTATGGGGCCCGCCCTACCCCCGTTGACTCCGTTGAGATGTTTCGTCCTTCATCCAAAGGACTTCATCAGTCCGATGAGCCACAAACAAACTCAATCCCACAACTAGCACACTCATAGTGGACTAACCAGTTTGCTGGTGATTATGGTTTCTGGGGCCCGCCCTATCCCGTTGACTCCATTGAGATGTTTCGTCCTTTATCCAAAGGACTTCATCAGTCCGATGAGCCACAAACAAACTCAATCCCACAACCAGCACACTCATAGTAGACTAACCAGTGTGC
>JBBPBX010023239.1:0-40688 GCA_038048925.1 Garcialebias charrua | reverse complement strand
AAGAGATTTTAAAACAGCTCAACAGTCTCAATTGACTTATACAGTCGGCTACATTATCTTCAAGTTACAAAACAATTATTTATTTATAGGCATGTAACGGTTGTAGTGGGTGTACCAAACTGTTTCGGTACAACACGTTCGGTTCGGTCCACCTGCGTACCGTTTCGGTTGTTTTTTCACTCATTAAATGTTTTTAACGGAAGAATATATGCGCGCGGAACTAAAAATTCCTAGGCTTGTTTCAGCACGGCGCTATTATTTGTTGCATAGCCCCCCTGCAGCACAAGGAGGAGGAGTAGCAGTGTAGCATGCTAACTATGGCAACAAACAAGCCGGAGCTTGAAGACCCTCCCAGCTCGTTGCGCTCGCCTGTTTGGGAACATTTTGGCTTTCCTGTTAAAACTCACGATGGGGAAAGACAAGTCGACAAATCCAAAGCTGTGTGTCGTCATTGTTTCACCGAGGTTGGATACGCAGCAGGCAACACGTCTAACTTATTAACGCATTTGAAACGACATCATCCAAATGTGAACGTCTCATCCACAAGGAAGAAAAGCAGCCTGGTTCAAACACCGATAACAGCAGCATTTAAACAGCCTTTATCAGGTCAGTCAGATCGCTTCAAATCAATAACACAAGCTGTTGGAGTGTTTATCGCGCTGGATCTACGTCCCTATTCTGTTGTTGAATGCACCGGCTTTAAACACATGATTAAAGTTCTTGAGCCCCGCTACAACATCCCATCACGTCAACACTTTAGCCAAAAAGTCGTACCAGCGCTTTATGAAAAAACTAAAAGTGAAATTGTCAACAAGCTATCGAGTGTGCCCGCTGTGTCTCTTACCACGGATGGTTGGGCGTCGCGTGCAACAGAGAGTTATTTAACTTTAACTGTACATTATATTACACCAGAGTGGGAGATGGCGAGTCACGTTTAGCACACGAGGGCTGTTTATGATCAGCACACTAGCACAAATCTTGCTGAGCACTTGAAGGAGGCGGTTCATGAATGGAAGCTGGAGAGACCTGAGACTACAATTCCTGTTACAACTGACAACGCAAAGAACATCATCAATGCTGTAAAAGAAGCAGGGCTGGGCCCTCAGATAGGCTGTTTTGCACATACCATTAACTTGGCTTCCCAAAAGGCAACAAGCATTAATCAGGTGTCAAGATTATTGGGCAAAGTCAGGAAGGTTGTTGCATTTTTTCACAGAAGCACCACAGCTGCCCACATCCTGGAGTGTAAACAAGAAATGCTCAATACTGTATTCCAAAACATGCACTCATTCAAGATGTTCCCACCCGCTGGAACTCCAGTTATGACATGATTGAAAGATATCTGGAACAGCAAGCAGCCATATATTCTGCACTAACAGAAAAAACTCTCAAAAGCAAAGATGTTTACACCCTCAATGAAGAGGAGGTGGCAATGGCAGAGGAACTGATCGAGGTTCTTAAACCTCTAAAAACAATCACAACGCTGATGAGCACTGAAACAAGAGCTTCTGTGTCGATGATACTCCCCCTGAAAGCCACTGTTCTCCACTCCATGGGACCAAAACAAGAAGACAGTCCAGTTGTGAGAGAGGTGAAGGTTGCTGTCACACAAAACCTGGAGGACAGATACTCCATGATCTATGACTTTTTGCATAAGTGCACAGCCCTGGACCCCAGATTTAAAGGCCTGCCACATATGGATGACGATGAGCGAGAGAGGATCTTCAACCACCTCATAACAGAAATGATGACCGTGCAAGAAGAGGTATGTTTATTGTATTATGATCTAATTAACTTTATACATTTAAAAATATAATCTTATTAATTTTTTTTTTTACTCTTTGCAGTCTGCGGATGTCACCGAGATAGCAGCTGAGCCATCTACCTCTTCAGGGAAATCATCTCCCCCTCCAGCTAAGAAATCTGCAATGACTGAACTCTTTGGTGAACTTTTCCAGGGACAGGTGGAAAGTAGCAAGTCCCTTTTGGAGCAGGTCCAAGAAGAAGTTCGTGAGTACAGAGCTTCAGGGTCCCCTTCACTTGAAGCTGACCCTCTTCTTTGGTGGAAAGACAATGAGGCCAAATACAGACACACTGCAAAATTAGCAAAGCACTACCTCTCTATTCCTGCTACCTCTGTTGCTAGTGAGCGGGTTTTCTCCACCGCTGGAGATATTGTCACTGCAACCAGATCTATGCTTTTGGCAGAAAATGTGGACAAGTTGATCTTTTTGTCCAAAAACTTAAAACTTGATTAGATAAAAAAGAAAAAAGGCTTTCAATACAGAAACAACTGGACTTTATTTGTAACAGAAGACGTTTCGCTTCTCATCCGAGGACCTTTCTCAATTCTCCTCGATGAGAAGCAAAACGTCTTCTGTTACAAATAAAGTCCAGTTGTTTCTGTTTTGAACGCCTTTTTTGATTCAACATGTCCTGGATGACTGTGAATCTTCACCAGCTTAAAACTTGATTAGTTAGATGATGATCGTAAAACGGTCTGTTGCTGCTTATTGTTCTGGTTCTGACTGTTATTGTAGTTAAGATTTTTATTAGTTTATTTTTTGTAAAGAGTGACGTTTATTTAAAATATCACCCAAATGGGTCGCTTTTATTTATTTTTATACAAAGGTTGTTTTGTTTAAAATATCACCCAAATGGGTCGCTTTTATTTATTTTTATACAAAGGTTTTGTTTAAAATATCACCCAAATGGGTCGCTTTTATTTATTTGTATACAAAGGTTGTTTTGTTTAAAATATCACCCAAATGGGTCGCTTTTATTTATTTGTATACAAAGGTTTTGTTTAAAATATCACCCAAATGGGTCGCTTTTATTTATTTGTATACAAAGGTTTTGTTTAAAATATCACCCAAATGGGTCGCTTTTATTTATTTGTATACAAAGGTTTTGTTTAAAATATCACCCAAATGGGTCGCTTTTATTTATTTGTATACAAAGGTTTTGTTTAAAATATCACCCAAATGGGTCGCTTTTATTTATTTGTATACAAAGGTTTTGTTTAAAATATCACCCAAATGGGTCGCTTTTATTTATTTGTATACAAAGGTTTTGTTTAAAATATCACCCAAATGGGTCGCTTTTATTTATTTGTATACAAAGGTTTTGTTTAAAATATCACCCAAATGGGTCGCTTTTATTTATTTGTATACAAATGTTATTTTGTTTACTTGGCATCTTTTCAAAATAAATATTTTTAAAATCTTTATTTTTGCCTTTTTTGTACCGAAACTATACCGAAAATAAACTGAACCGAGCCCTCCTTCAAACTGAACCAAACCGAAATGTGATTTTAGCATACCGTTACACCCCTAATTATTTATATTGTATTTTTAATTTCATAATTCACTTTTTATCTTTAATATGCAGCTCTTATATGAACTAGTTTAGTTCTGATTTTTTTTTATTGAGTCCTCGCTTCATTGCTTTTGTTGCCATTTTTTTATGGAGTGAATTTGGGAGAAGCACCACTCTGACAATGCAACGTTTTTGACTTTTGGAAAAATACTAAACTTTCAAAGTGAATACCGATATATATTTTCTATTAAGGACACAAATTCTTGCACAGTCAGACTCACTTAACTTTGCACAACCAAAATTTCATTTTGTATTACAAGTGATTGGTTACCTGTCTAGATTGTTAGATGGTTAGCTAGTCAACATATAAACAAAGATGCACTCGGAGGAGCAGGAAGTCTATGACTGAAGTGGATCCAAAACTCTCAACTTTAACAACAACAAAAAAACACTCAAAATAAAGTGTCAGGGGATTTTTGGTTAAGGTTTATGGATGTCTTAAACTACTATGACTGAGAATGTCAACTGCCCATGAACCATGTGTTGGATTTATCAGAGTTATTTTCTCTCTTAGAGAGAGCAGAATGGGATACTGCATGTACAACTGGGCATCTGCCTCTGAGGCGAGAGCTGACAAGTGTATACAAAACAATTCTTGCATGCTGCCCGTGGCAGATTCTTGTGACTGGGCTCCATGCATGTAGAACTTATGTATAGCTGTGTAACCTGTTGTGAAAGTCTGCCCTTGCAAGTAAAACCTGTTAAAAAATATTTGTGTCCTCCAGTGTGGCTTATTTATGTAAGTAAAATGAATAGAGGATATCCAACATAAATAACCAGCTGTATATATAGAAAAATAAAAATAAAAATCACAGATTGAAGATGGGTGGCACGGTGGCGCAGTTGTTAGAGCTGCTTCCTCTCTGCAAGAAGATCGCTGGATCAATTCCCAGCCCGGGACCTTGCTGGGTGGAGTTTGCATGTTCTCTCCATGCATGCGTGGGTTTTCTCCAGGTACTCCATGTTCCTCCCACACTGGTCCTGTGATGGACTTGCTACCTGTCCAGGGTGTACCCCGCTTCTCGCACAGTGATGGTTGGACATGGGCACCAGTGATCCCCGCGACCCAAAAAATCAAAAGTGCGTAAAGATAATGAAAGTGATGTGATTGAGAAGAACTTGTTGATGGTCGGATGCTTTGGAGGATGAGGAGTGTGTGTAGATGGCGCTGCTGTGCCAAAGTGAAACATCGTCAAACTTTTTTTTTTCAAAGCTTTCCACACAATTCATGGGAATAACATACAGGTCTCGCTCTGTACAAGCATTGTTTTCATCCAGTTCCTGTTCAGACGCACACATGCACATTTGTATGTGTTTCTGCGTGTGCTGGTTGATGCTTGGTGTTAGAAGTCAACACAAAGATTCAAAGTATTTAATGCGTCAACATTTTAAGAGGTAAAAAAACAACTGGTACCGTTACATTTGGTGGTCCTACATATTTTTTGATCAGACTCAGCTGTAAAATAAAAACATACAAAAGGCACCACAACCAATTATAACAATGCACTGAAACTAAGACCTAACGTGTCGCCGGCGACACGTTTTCCACAAGCTAACTTTGCTATACCGTAACTCTGCAAGGGTTTGCGCTATCAGAAAAATTCAAACGGTGTTTGAAAGAAAACAAAGTGCGCTTTCAGGTTGGTTTAGTGGTATTATGGTAATCGCCTTCCCGCAGCTACAGGAAGTCCGTGACTGCGAGTCTTCCTCACGAAGTGTGCAGAGAGGCAAATATGAGTGACAGAGCAGAGAATCAGCACAAAAATTGTCAAACAAATGTCCTTCAAGGAATAAAAAGACACCAAGGAGATTCCTGGATGGCTTTGAATTTGGAGAAGGAGTTTATTTTTGTTCTTCTGAAGAAAGGTAACATTTGATCAATTGAATAACTTTTTGAATTTTATTTCTGAATTAATGCCTCATTCAGGCTCAAACAAAAGAGCCCAAAACATATTGTTACTTCATGGATAATAGTTTTTACTGGGTACACATAATAGGATGTAGCTATTTATAGTTTTATTTTATATTTTATTTTGTTTTTGGAATAGTAGGCCTATATCAAGTCTATAAGATATTATAATACAGTATTCATCAGTTTGTACTTTGTTTGTGTAGAAGACAATAAGGAGAAATGTAGGGAGGGGAAAATTGTCTGTAAATGGTTTGAATTGTTAATCTGTTTCTTATTTGTAAAAATAAGTGAGAATAAAAAAAAACATTGTAAATATGTTCTATAGTGTTGGAATTGTTAATTTGTGATGAAAAATCTGTACTTCATGTTCAAATGCAGTGTTTTATTTGCATAAAATCTCTAAAATCTAATTTCGCTTTTTGTTTTTTCTTGATGTTAAACAGTTTTAATAGTTGTTTTGTAACAAGTATTATGTAAAATAATGCCAGATATTGAAAGTTCTAAATATTCTGAACAAATGTGCTGAAGCACTCATGGGACATTTTCTTCCTATTTTCTAGTGAAAAACAAGTAAAAAATGCCAAGCGGAAATATGAGACTTAGGTTTAAAAGGGTTTTAACCATCAAGAAAAAAATTATAATACAAAAAATTCACACACGTTTTTTGTTTTGTTTGTTTGTTTTCAAATTTCTGGGCAATCAACTCCCATAAAACAGAACGAAATAAACAAATCAAGCCAACGAGATCGACAAATTCAATCTCCATGACCCCAGCGTGATTTACACAATAGATTTCAACTCTGCTCAACGCGAACAACTGCTGTAGTGAACACGTGCAAGCAGACGTCCTAATTTGCCAAAACCGTTGTTGACAGGATGGCGCGCAAATTTGCACGCAACATCTTTCTGCGACGCCACCAAACATACAAGAGGCCTCGTGTGAAGAGCGAACACGAATAGGTAATTGGGGTCAAAAATCACACGCAGAGGGCATCTCCCGCAGCACAGTTTACATGAACATCTCTGGGCTAATATAAAAATTGAACACTTCTCCAGGGTCAGCACTCAACCCCCCCACCCTCATCAGCTTGGCCTTGGCATTAGCATGCATATCTGCACTCTGATGCATTTGCATCTTTGAACCGCACCTGTTTTAGCATATGCAAATGAAAAAGATGGGGAGCAGGAGCGGTGCTGGGCGAAGGCTCGCATTTGGTGGACGGTGTGGAGCGTTGGGGGCAATTATCCCTGGCGACCGCATGAAGCTTCTCAAGCTCGGCTGAGCGTGAGCACTTCCCCTTGAGCGGGCCAAGGTTAGTGTTGTGTTTGACTTCGACATTTCACCCTGGTGTAGCAGCTCTCCGGCAGGCAGAGCTGAGAGGGTGGGGGAGAGGAACAGTGGACGCCATGCGTTTGTGTCTGTGTTTGCAGATGGGATGGACGGAAAGGAAAAGGATGGAGGTCAAGTCTGAATAATTAGCTTCTCAAAGTAAAGATACCAAGTTGTGGAAAAAGATGCTTTAAAATGGGTTTCAACTTGAACAAAATGACAGTTTTTACTAGAAAGGAACGCTTGTGCTCACTGAATTTTATCAAGGACTTGATGTACTTTCATAGCCAGTGTTTCATGAAATGCAATCTATTAACACGTTGCCTTGTTGAAAAGCTTGTTTTCATTCTTTTGTGTGGAGTTTGTAGAAATGAGTTAAGCGCCTCCACTTGGGACTTGTTTACTCAGCATGATTTATTCTCGTTAGAAGCAATGAAATTGAACGTGTTGACATGAAGAGACAATAAAAGAGAGGAATGTGAGAACATAACAAAAAGGAAAGTTCTGCTGGCAGAAACTTTTTTTTTTTTTAACCTTTAAAAAGTTTTATACACACATGGGAAATTATTTCCTAACTAAATTCTGGAGCTTTACAAATCAGGATGTAAAAAAAAATAAAAATACAAGGTTCCTAATATGTTCTAATCTAAGGTCAAGTGTACAGAAAACAGAACATATTCCATTATTTTGACAAGGCTGAATTGGTTCATCACGCTCCACAGTTTCTGCATAACAAGAAAAAAAAAAGGTTAAATTGTGTCATCAGGACCAGTTTCTTTAAGTGAGACACGTTTCATCTTCCATTTGGAACGGAAGACTTCATCAGTCTATGGCCTGCCAACCAGATCTGTCCCATAGCTTTTATTGCTGTGCTTCAAGCCATCTAACCTTTAAAATAATTACTGAAAAATAGTTTAAATTTTATTACAGTAATTAAAAAAAAATTGTAATAAAAAAAAAAAAAACCTTCTCTCCAGCTTTCCAAGAACCCACTAGCATGCCCTAGCGGCCTCCCACAGGGGCCACGGCCCCCATTTTGGAAAACACTGGACTAGAAAACGGAAAAATGCCTGCTTTTATAGAGGTTGTTACCTGTCATTTAATAAACTTGATAAACAGCACCTTATTATTCAAATAAACAAGCATCAAACACAAATTTAACTTTTTACACAAGTTTCTTTCATTTTGACCTAATTTTTGTTTAACTATTAAATACATAGTTATGTCACAACCTGAAAGGAATGGAGATTTTTGCAAAGCCAAAATACAGAACAAGTCTGAAAGGACGGTGTATATCAATACAAGGTGTTGACTTGTGGAATAGTTTAGAAAATGAAATTAAAACTACTAACTCATTTATAGTCTTTAAGAAAATGATTAAAGCTAATATGTTAATTAAATACTAAATACTCAAATTGTCAAATTATACTAAAATAATAATAAAATAATTATAATAATGTTTTTTGAACTAAAAACTTAAATGTGTGTTCAAATCATGTAAATTGCTTAAATTTCGTATCATTGGTTGAGTGGCTTGGAAATTTGTATATTTGATTGAGTTATTTTTATTGATCTCGCTTTTTTTATTATTGTTATAGAAAAAAGGGGCAGGTGATATAATATTATTTTTCTTCTCCCTGTCTCCTTTCAATTTATGTTTTTTGTTTTTTCATTTTATTGTTATAATGTAAAAATGTTTTTTTTTTCTCTTTACAAAATGTAAAATGAACAAATAAATAAATTAAAAAATTAAAAAAAATAAGTCGGCAAGGTTTTTGTACACCTAAAGTTAGATTTAAGAGATTTTAGAACCTAGAAAAGACTAGATCATTTTAAATTATGTTTTAATACGCAAACCCCTAAAACTACAATAAGGACTTTTTGTTACTTATTATTGTAATTGATGTAAAAAATTAAAAAAAGACAAACCAGGGGAAATTGTAAAGGAAATACCTGTAGCTTCTGAGTTTTAAACATAAAGCTTCATTATGACATTGACAGATGAGACATATTTACAGCCACTTTTGTTGCATGTTGCCCCAACTTTTACTGGTGGCGTTCATGTTTATCATTAACAGTAGGGCTCTCGTAAAAAAAAAAAAATGTCGCATATCTTTGTGGCATTTTACGATAAGACCAATGAAATAATCCTCATAAAATAAAAATGATTAAAGGGATGCGTTTCACTGCTTAAGACCGAGGCACGACTGTCCGCGATCTTTACTGCATTCACATAAAGTTCCGCCGAACAATATAAAAGAGCTCTGCAGTAGTCGCCTGCCAGAATCCATTTAAAAGTTACGAGCTTAGCAAACACAGAGACTTGCATTGCAATTAAAGATTCAAACAAGTGTTTTGATGCTAATCAAGGACTGTTCATCACCTTAGACATCCCTCGGCTAATCTTCACTTTTGAAATTCTCCTTTCTTTCATTGCTTACAGAGAGATTGTTTTGTGACATTGCATACATGATGAGTGTAAGTGTGTAAATGGGTGCATACGGAAGACTTCACATCTGCAGTGTTAAACAGATCGGCAACAGCCATTTTCCATGGATTACTACCTCTGCCGTGAAATGCATCTGAATGAAAACGCTAATCTCTTCTCTTTTTTGATCTTGATTAAACATCTTGTCAGATTTGTACAATTATGGTAATCAGAGTGACTTTTTGGTTTTGGCAGGAAGAGCCGAGAGACACAGAAAAGAAGATGAGTCACATCAAATAAGCTGAGCCGATTACACAGCCTTGACGTTTTCCTTGAAACATCTAAAAAAAATATGTGTTTTTGCTGATGCTGTGGCAACATCACAACATAACACAAGTGGCTGAAGTTATGATTTGTGAACATCTAAGTGAAGGCTGTTAAAAATAACTTATTTTTCCTGCTCAGAGCTGATGGAGGCTCAAAGAAAATCAAAGTCAGCACTAATGGCGCTCTGTGTGCTTGAAGGGTTTGATTACCAGCAGGGTGCTGATCTGTCGCTCTCTCTTCCTGCAGGCACCCATTTCTGCTCTCCTGCAGAGTAAATGGCATGAAGGATTACATATGAACGGCATGTTTTGGATTTCGGAGTCTGTTTGATTAATGTGACACTCAAATAGGGAGTCCTTTCAGTCCACTCAAGAAGCTCAAAGTGCTGAAGAAACAAAGAATAACTGCAACATGCCAAGGCCTAAATAGGGCTACCATACTTTTCGCCGTATAAGTCGCTTCGCCATATAAGTTGCTTTGTCCAATTATTGGCAATAATTAGGAAAAATCCATAAATATGTCGCTTCGCCCTATAATTCGCATCTATTATGCGTCACCGCTAACGCGTTGCATATGTTACGCGTCACCGCTGACAACCCGGAAATGTGGTCCGACCGAGTGTTCATCGTAGCTCTGCTGCAAATGTCTGCCACAGGAGCGCACAGCAAGGCTTTTAAGAAGATTAACACGGTAAAAACATTTATTTGTTTGTTAAAAATTATAGCTGACATTATAGCACAAGGGTTCCTGAGCTTAACCGTTCCTTAATCAATTCACAAAATGGTCAAATCTGCTGGATTTAAATTGTTTCGGTTTGACGTCTTCCAAATGGTAACGTGCGCTACGAAAATAAATTATGAATAAATCAAAATTTTATCTCAAATGTCTTATATAGGTCAACAGTTTGTAAATGAAACCCATATAATTACACTCTGTAAGCTAAAAAAAATATCCGCCGAGTGGTTTATGAGCTATTTATAACAATATAAACGGAAGTAAAACAGAAGCTAACGAGACAATTCTGTCTCTAAAAAAACGAATACAAAATCGAAATTTATCTCAAATGTCTTATACAGGTCAACAGTTTGTAAATGAAAACCATATAATTACACTCTGTAAGCTAAAACAATACCCGCCGAGTGGTTTATGTTATTTTATCTAAATAGTAGGTATCTGTTTACGGTAGCTAACCGCTAACAACAAAGCTGAAAGAACTATTTTTTTTATCTCAAACATCTCATAAAGCTAGTCAGTTGTAAATGTTAATGGTACGTCCACACCTAACAGCGTTTCAACGGCAGGAGCGTCCAGTTTACATGCAAAGTCAATGGGGGACGCGCCTCCAGCCGCGTCTTGGCGTCGGGCGTCACGTGCGTGTTGAGCGTGCTGGAAAGCGTTTTCCGTGCACGTGAACCCGCGTCAGCCTCCAAAGCACACCTTGAACATGTTGATGATTTCGCCGTTCAAACATTCAAACGCCGTTCAACTCTCCCTGATTGGTTGATCAGGGAGAGTCGGGGGGAGGAGAGTCCCTATGTGACGCGGAAACGAGGGGACGGGGGTATTGCGCAACTATGTGACGTATTGTTTGTGGGACACAGAAAAGACCCGCGAGGTCGTGTACTATGGAAGAGAAACTCATTGTTGCTGTGTGTTCGCGACAAGTCCTTACAACCAGTCAAGTCTGTTCTACAGAGACAGGAATAATAAGCTCCTTGCCTGGCGGAGTGCAGTGAGGAACTCGGTATACCGGTAAGCTCCCCCCCGCCGCCACACCGCCGCAGCTTCGCGTTTCTGGTCCGGACACCACTGTGGGTCCAGTGCACCCACTTGCATGCGTGACGAGCTTTTTGGAATTTGAAACGCTGCTAGGTGTGGACGTACCATAAATGTCCATACAGTGATTACATTCTGTGTTTGATAAAAAATCTGTCCTATGGTTCTCGACTTATCTTGCTAAGAAACACAGCTAAGAAACACAGCAAAAAGTAAATGGTAAATGAAGCTTATTTATATAGCGCTTTCTAGTCCCCTGTGAGGAGCCCCAAAGTGCTTTACAATACCAACCATCCACCCATTCATAGACCGGTAGCGGCACACTGCCATGCAAGGCGCCTTTCCAGTCCTACCGGGAGCAACTCAGGGTTAAGTGTCTTGCCCAGGGACACAACGACACATGGTGTGGGGAACTGGGATTCGAACCTCCAACCTTCCGATCAGGGGATGACTGCCATTACCACTACGCCACGGCCGCCCCCAGTAGTTACATCCAGAGCAGGAGGCCGGGCAGCGACAGAGTCAGTACGAGCAGAGGAGGCTTTTTTCGGACACATGAGCTAGAAGCGGTCGGTGGACTCTCTGGAAGTGTCCCCTAGCGGACAAAAGTGGTACTGCACCGTTTTTTGCAAACATGAAAAACGGTCACATCTGAGCCAAAAATTGGTATAAAAATATGGGAAAAAATCCATTAATATGTCGATTCGCCGTATAAGTCGCAGGACATGCAAATTAGTAAAAAAAACAGCGACTTATACACAGAAAAGTATGGTAATTCTCCTCAAGTAGGTTTAGTTTGATGGTTAAAACAGTCAGCAAACAAACGTTGACAGTTTTGAATTAACTATAGTCCAACATTTACAAACAACCAAAATGGACATTACTGTCTCTAATTTGGGCTTTATTGATCTATTTTAATGGTTTCATTTTAAGGATGGATTGATTTTAAAACATAACTTTTATGACCCAACAAATTACAGTCAGGTCAGCTGGATGTTTTGTTTTTGTTGAGACATTTCATCCTTCATTCAGATTCAGATTCAGTTTATTATTGCCATTGTCAATGAACAGGATTCACAGACTAGGAATTTGCTTCGGCATACGGTGCATAAAATATAGAAACATAAAACATAAAAAACATAAATCATAAAACATCAATACAATATTCAGTGAACAAAACCTACTAAAAACAGTGCAATTAGAGTGGTGCAATCAAAATACAGTGATACAGTGATTCCCAATCCAAATACGAAATACAGCGACCAAGGCAAGTTATGGGGTAACATGGTTATGAGTGTTCAAAAGTCTGACAGCAGAGGGGAAGAAACTGTTTTTATGGCGGGAGGTTCTGGTCCCAATTGACCGAAGCCTCCTGCCTGAGGGGAGTTGTTCGAACAGATGAATTCAAAGGACTTCATCAGTACGAGGAGCCACAATGATCAGTCCCATAAGTGGGACTAAGGTGAGCTTAGGCCTGTCACGATAACCAATTTTGCTGGGCGATTAATTGTCTCAAAATTTAGGCATGTACGGTATGTATCTTGCATGGCTTGGAGACATTCCATAATACATTTAGATGTGTGCACCCAATTCTTAAAATAAAAGAAAAAAAGTTGTACACTATCTATAAATGGGCCAGTACAAGCCAAAAAAGATGGCATTCATGACTATGATGCATGTATGTACATTTCCGATTGCAACTGTACAAAGTTAAAACCATTTCGCTCAAGAGATAGGAAAATGGGTGTATCAGACTGAGCACACAGTGCCAAAATTCGACTCATCCCTTTAAGCTTTGCCAGCTTAGAAGCTGCCGAAGCTTTCCTTTTCTTCCGCTACACATACTCTCAGGTCACAAATGGGCGTGCTTTTGCCATGTGAGAGGTGTTCTGGTGCCAAATGTGTCACTGACTCTGAAGTCACAGTGTTACTGCACAGCCAACCAGCAGGGGAAGACGCTCTCACCCGTTTCACCTTCCTGCCTTGAAGCGCTGTGTTCCTGTCAAAGTCACACTTCCTGTCAAACCTCCAAGCCGTTCCTCCTACGGGTTCACCCTCTTCGCCTCTTGTACCGCCGAGGAACAGGTGCAACAAAAATAAGACAAAGAGAGAGATCTCGCCTGTGTTGCTCATGTCATCCCCACAGCTACATAAAAATAGCACCGCAGAACATCTTCTCTAGTCACCCATCTGCCGTTATTACAGATAGACCAAACACAACCGTGCTCGAAAAATTCCAGCTACGAGGGGGCACGTTTTAAGAATGGAGAGTGTAGGGGGGATTCAGATCGGGCAGCTGGGTGGCTCTCCCCTCCAACAAACTACCTCCTAGCTGGCCCAAAGCAGAGGAGAGGCCAGCTGCGATGAAAACAGATGTGTGATCTCACAGCTGCAGGGGGTTTGTGGGAGCCGCAGGATGAAACGGCAGGAAGACGGATTAAATATACAGCAAGGAGATAAAATGACAGGTGGAATGACAGGTGAAACGAAGAAGGGAAAGAGTTTGAAGAAACCACTCAGACTTTCCTTTAACCTACTACAGAACATATTTTCTGTGTCAGCTTGTATCTGCTCGACTTGTTCTAAAAGAGCTTTTTTTAAGCAGGGAGGAATGGGACGTATACCTACTGAGGTTTAGAAGTGAAACCAATCCTGCTTTTTATTGCTCAAATGTTTCCCTTCAACTGAGCTGCAGCAACGTTTCCCTTCTGCAAACTTGGAAATCTCTGGTTTTGCGTCAAACGTTGTATTCAATTTGTTCCAATTCCTTAGACAGTAATCCCAGGTAACTTCTGCATTAGTTTCATGCATGAACCAGTTTTATCAGTGCACAAGGTTTCTTTTTCTTTTACGTTTTAACAGTTATACATTTTTGCAACCTTTAAAGCTGATATATGTAACTTTTCTAACAATATATTTTTTAACATATTTCTTCACTCTGTCACTATCTCCTGACAGACTGATGTTAGACAAAGTAATCTCTGAAAAAAACTATAGTCCCCTTGCTTCTCTAAAAGCATTTTTTTTAAAAACACAGTGACCCGCCGTTAACCAGCCAATAAAAACAGTTTTTAACCAGCCAATAAAAACAGTTTTTAACCAGCCAATAAAAACAGAGCTTCTCACTTCTAACGCTCCTAACCCACGCCCCCGCCTGTCCCAGCCCGCAGCGGCCGCGCACGTTCTCGTTCAAAGCATTGCAAAGCGATGCAAAACTGTTTTGTATGTGACACAAATGTATTAAATTCCCCTTCTTCATCCCTGATCTGGACTTTTCTTTTGTTTTTTTGCCAAAAGTCAAGTGATCGCTTCCTCCTCCGCTGAGTCCATGAATGAATTGAGGAAATGAATGAATTTGTCACGAGCGAATTAAACTCGGGTTCAACGTGGCTGCGCGAGGCTCTGCAGATTTCATGGTGTTCTGGTGTGCTGGACCAGCGCTCCATGTTTTTATTTTATTTTTTAGAACGTTTTATTAACATATAGCACAGAAATTCGGAGCGGCTGCGACAGGATATGAAGTGGAGGCGGAGTTAAGGAAGCTGAGCTGAATTACAGCGAGAGCGAGGGGGAGCAGAGCCATATATGGCTCTGAGGGGGAGGGACCAGAAACGTGTCTCTGTTCAAAAAATTTCTAAGTTCCAGCGTGTTCCATAAATTACATATTAGCAGCTTTAAAGTAGTTTTGGGCAATAACTGTTCATTTAGTCAAAGTTTTTCCTTTGAATTGTAGATGCCTTTTCACTAATTTTCAGTTCTGAATTGGTTTTGTGTCAATGACATACTTTATTTTGTCCATTGATTTATTCAGGCATGATGAAGACTCCCAAATTCAATGGGAGAACCATTGTGTCGACTGGTTACAGACATTGTAGCAAAGAAGTCTGAAATTAGATCAGCTGGCACAAGGACACCTCTTGTTCCCATGTCTTTATTTTTTTATTTAAAATAGAACAATTTGATGAAGAAAAACATGTGCCACAATGTTTCTAAAGAGTGTTTAGTTGAAAACTTGACATACAGTAGGTGATCAGCTGAAGGATAATGCATCACTTTGACATCAGGAAAACAAAACTGCATCACACGCCGTCGCCCACAGATATGGAGGTGGTGGAGAGCACCAGGTTCCTGAGGGTGCACATAACCAGCTGTCTTGGTCAAGGAACACTGGTACCTAGTGAAGAAAGCCCAGCAGTGTCTGCACTTTCGCCATAGGCTGAAGAACTCACACGTCCCACCCCATGTCCTCATATTCTACAGAGGAACCATCAAGAACACCATGCATCTCAGTTTGGGAAGGAAGCTGCCCGGCTGCAGACTGGAAGGATTTGAAGAGGGTGGTGAGAACAGTATAGAAGATCATTAAGACAACCTTCCCATCCATCCTGGACATTGGTATCAGACCCTGTCTGACCAGAGCCAATAAAATCAAAAGAGACAGCTTACACCCACAATATGGACTGTTTACTCAGTTGACCTCTGGCAGGATGTCCCACAGCCTGAGGACCCGAACCACCAGGTTCTGCAACAGTTTCATCCCATGTGCTATCAGACTGCTGACCTCAGGTCACTAATGAAGTGACCACAATAGCAAAAAACAAAAAAAAAAACAACAACACACAGCCACAGACATACCTCAGTAAAAAACTTACCCAAAATAAGCAGTATATGGGAAATCACTCAGGCATGGATGCCATGTGTACTGTGTATGTATGTAAATGTACAGAAATGTATATATGTCCAGGATGCAGCTTTAATTTTCCTTAAAAGTACTCATAAGAAAGTTTGTGTAGTAAAGTTATGAGTACTTAATGTCACTGAGTAATTTATATAATTGTGAATGATTATAAATCACTAATCAGTAAGCAGCACATAACTTTCCATAATTTTCTGCGATTTCAACAATTCATAAATCAAAATGTTCAGCTCCGTCAGGACATTCTTGCTATGACCTTAAGTGTTTGTGCATTTTTTATTCATGTTTAGCTTATTATGTCATGTTTTTTTTTTTTTCATTGAAAATGAATGGAACTCTTCAATTTACAGCTCATTTCAGCTTTTGTTCTGGTTCAGCTTCCTTCAGCTTCTGTCAACTCTTTGCTTTTTCCCCTGCGTTTTTTTTTTCTGCTTATTTCAGCTTTTGCTGCTACTGTACTTTTAGGGATTCTTGTTTTTGTTGTTAATTTTAATATTTTTTCTTATTTCCTTTGTCAGTTTTAGTCTGTTGTGCATCATTCTAATAATTTCAACTTTTATGCTTATTCCAATTTCTTTTTTTGTGTGCTAATTTCTGATTTTTTGTTGTTGTTGTTGTTGTGATCTATTAAACCTCTCTGCCTATTTCAACTTATTCTACTTGTTTTGTTCTATTCAGCTGTTTCTAAACATTTATGCTGTTTTTATACTTATTTCCACTTTTATGTTTCTGCTTTCAGCAAATGTCAGCTGTTCACATTCAACTTGCAATCACAGTTTAGCTGATGAACGCTTTTCAACCTGGTTTCAACTTCTTCAGCAGATTCAGCAAAAAAATCTCATGATTCATGCTCAATAATAAAGGTTGAAAAAAATCTATCAAAGTTGAGTCAGATGCTCTGGATGGATTAAAAAAAATTGTTGAAACGTTTCGTCTTTTAATGTCTTTACAAGACGAAACGTTTCAACAATATTTTTAATATTTTTTTTATCTTTCCAAAGGACCTGACCTAACTTCATTAGATTCAGCAAAAATCATTCAGCAATAAACATGCCTACAGTATCTTCCCAGGAAATGCCATTTCTCTAATTAACTTTAATAAAGTTGTCTTGTTAACCTATATGCTATACTGTAGTTATATAGCATATATAGTGGATATAATATCTCTACAGTCAATATGAGACAACTTAAATTCTTGGGCAAGATGATGGGTACAGCATACTCCATCCGAAGCCGAACGGCTGACGTGCGGTCATGGGGTTGTGGTCATCTAGACACATGGCGCAGAGCTCATGGTGAAACCTCAGTATACGTTATTGAGCGAGTGTCTTCTGATCGGCCAGAGTTTACACTCCATCCCTGGATTTGTCGTTTGGCCACAAATCTATCATGAGGAAAGTGCCATACCTTTCAGTGGACAGACTCCTCCAAACACGATTTCTGCACAATCTCCATCCAGGAGTTTTTTTTCGCCATTTGACTAATTTAGTTGTGTTTGAAGAGTTGTACAGCTGAATGTCTAAGTGAATTCCCACATTGACAAACACACCCATCACACCATAGCTATGTTTCCATCCAATTTAAATTCGATTTTTGAGCGAATTTTAGAAAATTTCGCTAAAATGTAAATTAAAATTATGAGGATCAGAAGTGTTTCCATTAACTGGCTTGAAGCGCATCTGCAATGCCACGCAAAGCGTCTCTACGTCAGACGTCAGCGTCATTACGTCACACGTCAGCGCCATACGTCAGACGTCAGCGTTACGCACTTCCACAGTAAACAGGAAGTAGCGTTTGAAAACAGACATCTCGGCAAAATGGAGAGAATATTTCAGGTATGTGTTGCTATCGGGCAAGTTGTATTTATTCTGTCATGCCAACTAGTTTTAGCGATGTTACATGTTGTCCGGAGCGGAAACAGCTGATCAGTCACGTGACGTGAATGTTCGCTGCGGCAGAACTGAGTCGGCTAATCTGTTTCCATCTGTCGTTTAGCCGACTCAGCTCTGAATCGACTCCCCAAAAACTACCTCAAGCGAGCGTATAAACTTTAGAGCGACTTAGAGGAAGTTAACTCGAATTATGCCGTTTCCATTTAGCTTTTCTGATGCGATGCTTCATAATGCGCACCTAGAAACCTTGATGGAAACACGCCTCATGTTTAGCGCGTATGCCCGTGAGAAAAAAGACCAGTCCGGGCCTGGTGTTGAGAAGGTGCAGGTGAAGATGCTCTGAGAACGAAAAGGCATACATTTCATCACGCAACTACATCAATGAGAGGTGATTTTGTTCCTTCAGATGGAGTATCCCTTTAGTTTTTGTGTGCGATCAGTAAAAGGCATTTCTTCAGGGTTGTTGGATTTGTTGTGTGCTGCTTAGGTTTACAGTGTAGGAGTGGGGATATAAAACACTACACATAAACTACATATAAAACACTACACATAAACTACCACTTCAATTTTCTACCCCAACACTCAGACAGCCTACATATAAAAATCCCCTCATTGTACTTGTCCTTCCTATGAACCTTGCAGACTCAGTCTGGTGACAGTAGACCAGTGGGACACTGGCCTGAAGGTTCAACAGTGAGCTTGCTTTGCCAAGGTCGCCTTTTCCTGTCACAGACAAGCTGAGCAAATCTGTATAAGGCAATTGAGTGGAAAAAAGCCCATCCACTTCTTTTACATCCTTCACAAGGGTGCCCTAGAGCAAAATGCCAAACCCCACTTTGCTCCAGGGGAATAGAAGAGTGGTCAATACCAGTAGAAGACAGTTACACCAAGAATCAGTGTGTCACAGTGTGTTAAAAGTGGAAGTGTGAAGGAAGACACAGTTGTAACAGGGAATAGGAGCACAGTGAGGAACCCCTCGTCAACTGGCTACACTTTGTCCAGTACACAAAATTAGAGATACGAACCAGTGAACTGAAGTGATTATCTTCAGGATTGTTCAAATAGTTCACATGGTTTCAACAAAAAGACCAGGTTCCCATCGGCTGCACCATGGCTGCCTGCCGAGAGGAAGAAGAACAGTCGGACAGAAAGAGAGCGTGAAATCAAAGAGATGAGTTCAAGTTAAAATATTGCAAAAAATTTGGAAAAGAGAATCCCTTATAAATAATACCAGAACAAAGAAGTTGGATTTAAATTTGAATTATTTATGTCAGATTCTGACACTTTAAAAGAAAAAAAAAAAGAAAAACCAGACACACGAGGGAAATATACTGAAGATATTCATAATTTCTACTAGTCAGTTCTTGGCATGTGCAATCTTTTCTCTGAAGACAGTTTCATTATATTCATATGAATGTGCCCATTGTTCCTGATATGATCAATAATTCTTTAACTGGACGACCATTGCATATCTCTATAAAAAGTATGAATCCCAAAACTCGTGCTCTACTTTAACAGGACGGTGCAGCACTACCGTCTTTACCAAGCGATCAACTGGTTGTAACAAATGGGTGAAACTGATTGAGCCACACTAATCACCTGAGGCAGTTAGACAACAAGAGGCATGCATGCTTTGATGTGAGAAGACAAGGCCTTCTCAGAGGGATTCAGAAGAGTTAGCTTCAAAGTGAAGCTCTCTGAGGGCTGGTGCACCGTCTACCTCTAACCCTCATCTTTCATAGATGTCTATCTAATGAATACTTTGTGAAAGTTGTATGAACGTCGACTCGGTGATTCCTGAGATATTTTTCTAAAACTACCAACATATACGGGCTAAAACATTATAGGATGACGTTTTGTTTTGGTGGAAGGCAATAGAGTTTTTGGCACTACCAGTCAGAATTGTTAAGATTTTATGTAAAAAAAAAACTGTGAAATCTACTTTAAAATTATGTGTATTTAAATCACTTTTATATAAAAAGTGATGCATCGCTGAAGTAAACCTGCTCTGTACAAGAAAGAAATGTCTAAAAGCAAAAAGAAAAGAAAAGTATTACACAGAAAGCATTATAGGATGACAAAAGCTGTGTTTCTTGTGGAAAATAACTGTACAATAGGCTTTATAAATGTCTTGAGTTCGTGCTTTTGCTGCTTTTTCAAATACTTTTCAGTCCAAGACCTCTGACAAGTCTTCTTTCAGAGGAACGTCAATCTTGTCCTTTTAGGTCACTTAACTCCAATCATTTAAGCATTAAAATGCTTCTTATTTTCCTCAGCACACTTGGCACATTGCTGATATAACCAGCACTTCAACAAAAATATGGAAAAACCAACCAAACCAAAAATACAGCCAGTCAAAGGTCTGAAGAAGTAGGGATCAAGCTGATTAAAAATATAAATTAGGATAAGATTTAGACTAGTGGATACAAAGGTTTAATAAATTCATGGTGACTTAAAACTCCAACAAAGTTCAGTCAGATCATCTGGATGGTTTATTTTTTTGAGACGTTTCATCCTTCGTGCAAAGGACTTCATCAGTCTGAGGAGCCATTACAAACTCAGTTCCACAACACCCTGATGCATGCTCAATAATCCAGGTAGAAAAATCTAAAAAAGCTAAGTCTGGTCCTCTGGCCATTCAAAAAACAAAACAAAACGAAAAAGTAGAAACGTTTCATATTTCGTCCAAAAGACTTCCTCAGTCTGAGATGCTGTAGTCAGCTCAGTCTTATAAATAGCACCCTATCACAGTGGATCAACCAGTTGGCTGATGACAGCCGAAGCCAGCTGCTCACATGATCAAAAAGGACCATCAACCTAACAATAGATCGTTAGCACCCAGACCTGTGGTCATTCCGTATGTTGCAGGAGTTTCAGAGAAACTGAGACATTTATTTTCTAAACACAACGTCCCAGTGGTTTTTAAACCCCAAACTACATTACGGCAAAGACTGGTTCATCCCAAACATCCAGTCCCCCGGCACAAACAGAGTAATATTGTGTATACTGTTCAGTGTCAGGAGGGCTGTGATCAGTCTTATATCGGGGAAACTAAACAGCCACTGGCCAAAAGGATGGACCAGCACAGAAGATCACATCCTTGATAGAGAGGAACAATGGTTTGAGAGATGAGTAAAGGAGGCCATCTTTGTGAAAAGAAACCGTCCATCATTAAACAAGGGTGGAGGCCTCCGGGTCAACTGTCTCCCTCTGGTTGAGCAATGAAGCAACAGAGAAGTCCCGCGAAGAGAGGTAGTTCAGGTTTAAGCGAGGTGAAGGGCAAAAAGAGAAAGATGGATGGGCGTCAGCAGCTTAAATACCCAGAGGGCGGGGCCTCTGACGCAACGCTGACGCCCTTGCCGTAAAGGCGTGAATGTATTCCTTCAGGTAATCGCGCGGGGGCGCAATTCCCATAGCATATGTTGCACCGAGAGAACATGACTGAAAGGGAACACAGCAAACTCAGTTCCACAGGCAGGCGGGCCCCAGAAACTATCTCATCACCACCAAACTGTTTGGCCCACTATGTGAATCGGCTATTTGTGGAACAGAGTATGTTGTGGCTCTTCGGACTGATGAAGTTCTTTGGATGAACGACAAAACATCTCAACAAAAAAAATGAAACTCTCCAGATGACCTGACCGAACGTTGCTGGTTGTTTTTTTAACCTGGATTATTGAGTATGAACTTTGATGTGACTTAAAACTGTTTAATAGTACTTTACATATTTTAGTCAATGTTGTTCTCAGTACAGCTCACAAACTCAAACTGTTTTTTGTACCAAAATTGTCATTTTTATCATCAAATGGGAACAAAATAAGCATTTTCAAAAACTTGAGGATTAAAATTTGAACTTCCTTGAAATGAAAGAAAATTCTTTCATAAAGTGTTTTGTATTTTTCTATTTACACAGATTTTTTTATTTGATTTTTTTTTTAAAGATGATGAAACCTGTAACAAACTACATAATTATGCCTCTTTAATCTTTTATTGCTCTTCGTTATAGAAATGGAACCAACACAGACAGCCGATTCCTCCTCCAACGACTGGAAGGAGTCTCCCAGAAGTATTGGCATTCAACGAGCCTATTTACGGATCTGAAATCTGCAACAATCACTCGCAGATAAATCTGTTGTTGGCGACACAGAGATGATCTGATATGCAACAATGCAATCTGTTGGGAGAAAGTTTTGTGTGTTTACCACAGAAGGTATATCATTTGTGTGTTTGTTTCCTTATTGCACGTGTATACCGAGTGTCTTCCTCCTGCCCCAACAGGGGCTGATAATGTAATCTGTTGGATTTAGTGAAGAAGTCACACAATCTGTGAGAAATTTCTGTCTCTGCTAGGATTCAGTGCCTAAAGACAGCACAGATCAGAAGCTAAAGGAATAGTGTGATAATCTACAGAAGTCTCAGTCAGGTAAACAGAGATAAATGTGGGTCTGATATTGGGTGGATGAAATCTAGTGTTTGAGTAATGCAAGTCTGCCTTGTTCCTATCTTGTTGAAAATTTATCTTAACACATTAGTTCTATTGCTGTCTTTTGTCATTTGAAATTTAAGTTGCATAACAATAAAATGCAGAATTAAACCAGGTCCAACTTAAAACAACTTTAAAGTCTATTCCCTTGTTAATGTTCAGGTAAAGCTTTCTTGTTGTTACCATTGGTGGGCAACGCTAATGAAAAAATTAGTTCCACAACTTCTAAAACGCTTATTAATTTTTTTAGGTCCACAATTTCAAAAGCACAAATGTCTTATGAAAATTAGGGGAAGCTAATTTAAACCGCTATTTATATTCAATATTGTTTCAAAAAACAAATAGTAATTTATTTTTGTTGCGCAACCGAAAAATAAATTAAACCAATTCCAAAATTCTATAGGCAGTCAACAGATTTAATGAAAAGTAACTAAAATGATCCTAAGAGGATGAAATTACAAAAATCAAAGGATTTATTTAATACTTTACGTACATATATTCTATTCGGCCACGAAATTAACAAAAAAGAGAATGATCTTTAATCCCTAACACCACTTTTAAATCTCAAATACACGGGCGTCTCGCCACCGCATTTATACATAAAAAGCAACCCAAATACATAAAACTAACGACTCACCGTCGCGTGGTGGACACAGAACACACAATAGAATCCTCCGGCCGCGTTAATTTGGCTTGAAACAGCGGGGTTCTCTGCGGATTTATGAAAAGACCCAGCGCACCAGCTAGCCATAATCGTTAGCATCCGAGTTCACCTCTGACCTGGAAGATGTCAAGATGGAATAGTCCATTTTTAGTAGGGGGGGATACAGAAATCGACCGGTTTTTGTATTGCGTTTTTTTAATGATTGTTTTCATCGTAACTATAATTATTTTTATGTTAAATGTACATTAACAAGCAGCAGCAATGTTAGTAGGTGACTGGCCGGGGCGGGCCATTCATTTGCCTACATGGTAGAATAGATCCACGTCTGTTCACCCCTCTGCTCCCTCCCCCCCTCCGACCCTCCTCTGCTCCCTCACCAAGGGGGGAAAAGTAAACAATTCAGTTACGGAGCCAGCATAAGAGCCTGTAAATAATTTTTTTTTTTCGTTTTTACTGATAGATAATTAGTTATTAGCGGTACTGCATTTTAAATAAAAATAGCACAAATCCGCTTATGAATTATAAAAGTTAGTCAATCCACAAAAACGCTGACAAAAAGTTTAGGTCCACTGTAAGCGGATTAGCGCTTTAGCGCTATCTAGCGTTCATAAGCCCACCACTGGTTGTTACACCAAAGATACAGCTAGCCGACAAAGCTATCTAGATGTAAACATGTCATATGCATTGATTTATTACATATGACAAAAATACTTTCAGTCTTTTACCACCTTTATCTTGTTGTGAGTTGCACATGCACAAAACGGTTTGCAACAAATAATACTGAACAGGGAGAGTGATTTTTGGTTTTCAATCCGAGCGGATTTGAAAACATAAAATAAAAAATACACAAAACAAATAGGGAAACATTCTGTTTAAAACCCTAGTACTAATGAAGTAAATCTTTAATAGATGGAATCAAAAGTGGATTAAAAATCAGATGATGTATTAAAAAACATTTCAAAGTTTGTAAGTTGGAAGACACAAACAAACGAGCAGAAAAGCAGCTCTAACAGCTTTATGTTCTGCCTTTTCCTGATTATGTGACCATTTTTTTAAGCATGAAAACTAATTACAGCTAAAGTAATTAAATATATTTCATCTTAGAGCAGTATGGAACTAACTGTGAACCAACCACATACATCACTTTAGAAATAAAATATAAAAGGTGTATTTTAGTTGATAAAAAAATAGATTCATGTTTCTTTAAGTAAAAAGGACCTGGACCTAAAACTTGCAACAACAAGACTATGCTGTCTATGGAAATCTAAAAAAGTTCAGTTTTTTGTCTTTTAATGTTTGTGGCCTTTGCAACATAGTGCGGACATCGGATGCAGTGCCACTGGATTGACAGCCTGGGGTGTTGGTTCCCCTCTTTAAAAAGGGGGACCGGCGGGTGTGCTCCAATTATAGGGGCATCGCTCTCCTCAGCCTCCCTGTTAAGGTCTATTCAGAGGTACTGGAGAAGCGAGTCTGATCATTGGTTGAACCTCAGATCCAGTAGGAACAATGTGGGTTCCATCCTGGCTGTGGAACAATGGATCAGCTCTTTATCCTCACTAGGGTTGTCGATGGGTCATGGGAGTTTTCCCATCCAGTCTACATGTGTTTTGTGGACTTGGAGAAGGCATTTGACTGTGTTGGGGGGGGTGCTCTGTGAGTATGCCATCGGGGGCCTGTTGCTACAGGCTGTTCAGTCCCTACAAGTGGTGCAAGAGTTTGGCTCGTATTGCCGGTAGTAAGTCGGACCCCTTAAGGGAGTTGGACTCTGCCAGGGTTGCCCATTGTCACTGATTCTGTTCTCAACTTTTATGGACAGAATTTCACGGTGCAGCCAGGGGGCAGAGGGTTTCTGGTTATGTGGCCTCACAATTCCATCTCTGCTCTTTGCAGATGATGTGGTCCTGTTGGCGTCATCGTGCCGTGATCTTCAGTTCTCAGTGGAGCAGTTCACAGCCGAGTGTGAAGCAGCTGGGATGAGAATCAGCGCCTCCAAATCTGAGGCCATGCTCCTCAACCGGAAAAGTGTGGATTGCTCTTTTCAGGTCAAGGGTGAGATTCTGTCTCAAGTGGAGTAGTTCAAGTGTCTTGTGGTTTTGTTCACGAGTGAGGGAAGAATGGAGTGGGAAATTGACAGACGGATTGGTGCAGCATCTGCAGTATTGCAGACCCTGTGGTCCATTGTGGTGAAGAGAGCTGAGTTGTAAGGCTACATTCCTACCCTCAACTATATCACAAGCTCTGGTTGGTGACCGACACAATGATATAATGGATACAGGTGGTTGAAATGAGTCTCCTCCGCATAGTAGCTAGAATCTCCCTTAGCGATAGGGTGTGGAGTCCAGTTATCCAAGAGAGTCTCGGAGTAGAACCGCTGCTCCTCCATGTTGAGAGGAGCCAGATGAGGTGGTTCAGGCATCTGGTAAAGATGCTCCCTGGGTGCCTCCCTAGGGAGGTGCTTTGGGGATGTCTGACTGGGAGGAGACCCCGGGTAAGACCCAGGACACGCTGGAGAGACTACAGTATATCTCTCATTTGGCCTGGGAATGCCTTGGAATCCTCGCAGAAGAATTGGAAGAGGTGGCTGTGGAAAGAGATGTTTCGGCTTTCCTGCTCAAGCTGCTGCCCCCGCCACCCGACTTCAAAATTAGCGGAAGATGATGGATGGATGTTTGTAGATTTGCCTGTAGCAATCTAACAGTCCCTCATTTATAATTGTTGATAAAACTCCCTACTTTTATATGCTATACATCAATTATGGACAGAATTTTCGGGATTTTCTCGTGTTTATCTGCTACACCCACATATGTGATTCAATGCACGTGTATACCTTAATTTCTTTTAATGCAACTGCACCAAAAATTTACCATATTGTGAATTCAAAAACCAAGGAT
Organism: Garcialebias charrua; assembly: GCA_038048925.1. Taxonomy (NCBI): domain Eukaryota; kingdom Metazoa; phylum Chordata; class Actinopteri; order Cyprinodontiformes; family Rivulidae; genus Garcialebias; species Garcialebias charrua. The sequence goes on along the minus strand of JBBPBX010023239.1, from coordinate 14,911 downwards.
GATCAAAAAAACGTGACTTTTGCATACTGCTACACCCCTGCTATTTAAAACTATTATAGTAGTGTAATACTGTATAGTGAAATAAAAAGAAAGTTCTTGAAGAAACTTTGACAAGGACGGCCACGTTGTGGCCATTTAAAATTTTAGATTTGACAGTATTATGGGTTGGGGTTCACTCTCAGCTACAACTACACCATTTGCAGCTGAATAATGTACTAATTCTGAATCCAAAAAAAATCTACTGCCATGTTTATTAAATTTAACTACTCTAAAGTTCCCCATACTTGGCTGGTACTACAAATGTGTCAAATGGAAATAAAAGCCAAAAAGCTATCCAAAATAGCACTAATCTACTATTGGGCAAAGAGCAAAAATGGGGATTAAATCTGGGGATTAAAAGTCTTGCTCAAGGGTACATGAAAAAAGGAAAGCATTTCTTGGTGTCTGGATTTTCCAGTCTGTGATTCATTCATGCATGCAAAATGTAAGTAAAGAACACTGCGAACGAGAGACAATAGCTCTTTTTTATCTGCTGGAGAAGAATTATTTAAATATCAATACATGATTTTGTCTCCTCAAAATCCACCCTCTTAGCCACACTGATGCATGGAATATTTGGAAGGAGACAGAAGAAAGTAAAAGTAGATCAGGAGTGGATGCACTGACTCAGAGGTAAATATGAAAAACAAAGACGGGAGAGAAAGGCAGACTCGGGAAGGAAATTATGAACAAATCAAAAGAGAAAGGAATTTGTTTTTGACAGGCAGCAAAGAAAAGACTAAGCAAACGCCAAGGCAGAAGCTCATCATTAGCGCTGTCACCCCTCCTCCTCCCACCCCTCTTTCTGTGTCACGACAACCGACTCAGTCACGTCTGCAGTCGAGCGTCTAAATGATATTGAATGGCACGCAGAGCTATGGAGCAGAAAGGACAGGATGAATTGCACTGTAACGCCTCTGATTAGGCTGATCAATAATGGCTGGTGGGGGGGTGGGGGTGGGGCTGCTGTACGGGAGGAAATGGAGATGAAAATGGGTGGGATAACAAGATAAATTGCATTTCTTGCGAAAAAGCAGTGTGCATGCTTATTGCAGAAGAACTTGCTGAAAAACGGCTGAAATTTGCTAAAAACATGCTGAATTGTAGAACATGCCTAAGTTCGCAAAAAAGGCAGAAAAAACATATTTGCTGAATTAGAGTTAAACAAATAAAAAATTGCACAAAAATTAGGACATTAGCTTAAAAAAAGCTGAAATTAGCTAAAATAAACAGCTGAAAAGTAGCTGCAAATGTACAAATTTGTAGAAATAACCTTAAACTACAAGAAGGAAGTGGGAGGAGTTGAAGCTAACTTTAACGCAAAACAGCTAAATAGTGGCTTAAATAGTTGAAAAAGCTGAAACTAGCAGAAACATGCTAAAAAAGCTCAAATGACAGAAGCAAGTTAATTAGGCTAAAAGTAGCAGAAATCACAACAAAAAACTTGAGTTTATTTGAAAACAGCTGAATTTAGCTAAAAGAAATCCTAAGAAGGTGAAAATGTAGAAAAATCCTAGCTTAGCATGAAAAAGCAGAATGAACATGTTTGCCCAATTAGGCTGAAAGAAGCAGAAATGAGGGGAAAAAGGTGGAAATTATCTGAAAAAGATGAATTTAGCACAAAAAATAGCTGAAAAGTAGCTAAAAAACAGCAAAATGGTAAAAGGTAAATGGAGCTTACTTATATAGCGCTTTCAAGCCCCCTTTGAGGGGACCCAAAGCACTTCACAGTAGCCTACCAACCATCCACCCATTCATACACCGGTAGCAATAAGCTGAAATTACAAGAAAGAAGTTGAGAGCGCACATTTTAGCTGAATTAGGCTGGAAAAAGTTTAAATAAGTGCAACAAATGTGGAATTAGCTGAAAAAGCTAAAATTAGCATAAAACAGCTAAATACCCTGTAGTAGCTGAAATGGCAGAGAAAGCTGAAACTTACAGAAATCAGCTGAAATGAGCACAAAAAGCAAAAGTTAGCAGAAATAAATTTAAAAAGGGACAAAATTGTTGTAGTGGAAATAATCTGAAAGGTACGGAGCCCCCCAAGGGACATGGGGAAAAAAACAATATTTGCGTGCGCACGCAAATGTTTTGCGTGCCCACGCAAAACTATTGCGAGGTAACGCAAAACCTTTTGCGTGGGAACGCAAAGCCAGAATGTCATGAGCGGCGGTTCCTTTAAAAGGAATGTGGACCTTGTAATAAACATGCCACGATAGCTCAACTAGTAACGCATTGGCTTGCTGCTCCAAACCTCATGGGTTCGATTCCCACATGGGACAAAACTTTTTTTTTATTTTTTAGATTATTTATTCATTCCAGATTAAAAAAACACAAGAAAACTATTTACAAAACAACAATAAAAACTTTCAATTATATAATCATTCCTCTTTCTTATTTTGCTTAATGGTTTTTAACTCATCCCTGAAATTCTGACACAGAATCACAAGTTCAAGTGTGAACTGTGTCACAGAATAAACACAATAAAAACATGTATTATCTGCAGCATTGTTGTTTAAAATGGCTCAACATTACGACAATGGAGCAGACAGTACACTCAATTTAATTGAATTTTGAAATCAGCCTTAAATATAAGGATGTCCAGTGTGTGCTGCAGTGGTAAAAGTAATTTTCCGTTGTATATTTCACGTTCAAGCTCCGTGGAATCAGCTGTGACTTCCTCGTTCGAGCCGACGCGGCAGCCTGCGCTCTGTCTGTCCCTCTGAACTTGTGATTCTGTGTCAGAATTTCAGGGATGAGTTAAAAACCATTAAGCAAAATAAGAAAGAGGAATGATTATATAATTGAAAGTTTTTATTGTTGTTTTGTAAATATTTTTCTCGTGTTTTCTTAATCTGGAATGAATAAATAATCTAAAAAAAAAAAAGTTGTCCCGACTGGGAATCGAACCCGTGAGGTTTGGAGCGGTAAGCCGATGCGTTACTAGTTGAGCTATCGTGGCATGCTTGTTCCAGAAGGTCCACATTCCTTTTAAAGGATGGTGTCTGTAACGCAAAACCTTTTGCGTGCAACGCAAAGGGTTTTGCATTCCCACGCAAAAGGTTTTGCGTTACCTCGCAATAGTTTTGCGTGCGCACGCAAAGAAAAACTTTTTTTTTCACGTCCCCTGGGGGGCTCCGTAGAAGGAGCAGAAATAGAAAAAAAAAAAAAAAACTGCTGAAATTAAATGAAAATAGCTGAAAAAATGTTTACATTTACACAGGGAAACTGAAGGAAGCCGAACCAGAACAGAATGTGAAAGGAGCAGTAAAATTTCGTAAACAGAACTAAAGATTTGAAGGAAGGAAAATGAACTCATTTCTTAAATGAGGGGGAAAAAAAAGTGCCAGAAAAGGCTAAATATTTCAAAAAGCTAAAGATGCACCAATACCAAAAGTCACAGCACCCTTCTCCTGAACGAGCTGAATGTTTTTGATATACTACTTTTTGAAATGGCACAAAAATTATGCAAAGAGAAAAATGTCCAAAAAAGGTATGGAAGAACAATGGATCACAATCGTACGAATGCTTCATCAACATTCACACAATGAGGGAGGTGGGAGGGGAGATGGAGCAAGGAGAGGTGGAAAGACAAAGAAACCAATGTTAAAGAGGAGAAGAAGGTGCAATGTCAAACGAAAGAGGTGAAGAAGAGGCGAAGAAAGAGAAGAGGGAGGATGGAAAAGTTTGATTCCGACAGATGGGCAGATTATTATTGTGCTGCCGAGGAGGGAACAGGTGGACAGAAGAGGGAGAGAAAGCAGGAGGAACGCAGCACTTGAGCGAAAAGAAAACAACATCTCTCCTCTGCTGTCCCCGCGGTGATTTCCCCCGAGACAAGAGGGGAGAATATTTGCTTGTGGCTGAAATTGTCTCTTCTTTTTTCTTGTTGTTGTTTTTGTTCTGCTCTTAAATGTCTCCTTTGAAAGTGGAATCCAGATGAACTATCACTATCTACTTTGACAAATTTCGCCCCGATCCTCGTTTTCCGATTTGAGGATTATATGGATAAAATGAAAACAAACAAAAGCCAAGGAAGGATAAATGACATTACATGTTCGCCAAAGTTCTGTCAGGTCATCTGGATGGTTTATTTTTTATATTTTTATTTGTGTCAGAACGTTTCATCCTTCATTCAAAGAACTTCAGCAATCCAAGCAGCCACCAACAACTCAGTCCCGCAAGCAGCACACCCAAATAGTGGACCAACAAGTTTGCTGGTGCTAAGATAGTTTCTGGGGCTCACCCTCTCCCCCATCGACTCCTCTGAGGCAGCCATGGCCAAAGTGGTTCAAAACATCAAAGTTCATGCTCAATAATCCAGGTAAAATAATCCAAGAAAGTTTAGTCAGCTCATCTGGACAGTTTCTTTTTTGTTGAGACATTTCATCCTTCATCCAAAGGACTTCATCAATCCACTATGGGAGTGTGCTGCTTGTGAGACTGAGTTTGTTGGTGGCTCCTTGGATTGATGAAGTCCTTTGGATGAAGGGCGAAATGTCTCAACAGGAACAAAAAAAAAAAAAAAACGAAAGAAACCATCCAGATGACCTGCCTGAACTTTGTAGGATATTTTATTTGGATTATTGAGCAAGAACTCTGATGACATTAAAGGCTGTTATGTGCAAGGGCACAAACTCAGCTCCAAAAAACACAAAAAAAGACATCCATCCATCCATCCACTGCTTCTTCCTTAGCAAATACAAATCTGTGCAAGCAGCTGAGAAAAAGTATAGCTGTTTTGGTCAAACCTAGAAAATAATGTTATGCACAGTCTCATTTGATACAGTGCTGTCTCGCAAGATGTTCCCTCTTTGAGTATGTGTTGGGGGCATGCTCAGTTACAACCATCAAAAGTTTTAACTTAATATATTTAAAATAGTCGTTTATTGCGTTGCCTAAGCTGTTGAGACCATCATGAATTAGACCGACTCCAAGAGTTAATCACCAGATCCACATCCTCGAGGCTCAATGGGATTAACCGGTCTAAACAAAGGATGAATGAACATCCAGTAGTTACTAAGTGTTTTACTGAAACACATCCAGTGGTTTGTGAAATCGTTTTCAAACATGAGTATGTAGTTATTTTTTGCTGATGGCTTTACCAGAGTGAGCTGATTGGTTGTAAGCAGTATCGTCAACAGAACGAAATTATAATTTCTACCTTTCCTGTTCTCACTGCAAACGTCATGTAAAAATTATTTTAGTTTCTAATCAAGCTAGTTTTGTACTTGCATCAAGTTCTGAGACACTAAATAAATGAGTATGGTTTAGAGTTGTTTTTTTTTTTTGTTTGTTTGTTTGTATTTGTATTGCTGTTGTATTTGTTAATTTTTAAAGACCGTGTAAAGTGAATTTCAATATTTTCTTCAATAAACATCATAAATGTCATAATTGTAATCTTGTAATGAGTAAAAAGTCTCAAAATTGTAGCTCAATTAATTTTGGAGTTATAGATCAAACTTTGTTTAAAGATATGTCTGCTTCAGGATTTTTTAGGCGTGGTTTAAATGTGACCGCGTTTCGTCACGCGGTCTAAAGCCCCACCCCCTGCAGCTCCAGCCGTATAAATTCGTTCTTCGCATCGGTGGAGCCATTCACTCGCGAATCGCAGATAGCATCAGATAGCAATAGCCATGCGCGTAGCCAGGGGCGGTTCGCCCGGTTCGAACGAACCGCCCACTTTGCCTATGAAGTCCCATCTAGTCATTCTATGAGGGGCGGTTCGTTCGTTTATAAATGTGGACCTTAAAATATAGACACGTCCTGGTAGCTCACTGGAAACGCATTACTTTGCCTATGAAGTCCCAACTAGTCATTCTATGAGGGGCGGTTTGTTTATAATAAATGTGGAGCTCAAAAATACACACGTCCTGGTGGCTCACTGGGTAACGCATTGCGCCGTTAGCTGCTCCTAACCTTATCTAGACCTTGTGGGTTCGATTCCCACAAGGTATGATTTATTTATTTATTTTTAGATTATTTATTCATTCCAGATTTAAAAAAACTTTATGCTTTATTTCTTGTTGTTTTGTAAATAGTTTTCTTGTGTTTTTTTAATCTGGAATGAAAAAAAAAAAAACGTTGTCCCATGTGGGAATTGAACCCATAAGGTTCGGAACGGCGAGCCAACACTCTTCTCACTGAGCTATCGAGGCATGCATGTCTGAAAAGTATTTTGTTCATTGTTAGCTAGCTAATCAATTATGCCTCGTTCCTGCATCTTCCCTGGATGTCGCAATGGTCAGGGCACCCGCTTGGTGACTTTATTTAATTTATTTAATTTACTTGATCTCTGCTGCTGTCAGCCGCGGACACACAGAGTGGACCTTACGTCCCCCGCGCGCAGCCACTGAGAGTCACTGAGAGTGGACCTCACACGTCCCCCGCGCGCAGCCACTGACAAACAGAGTGGACACACCGTCCCCGCGCACAGCCACTGACAAACAGAGTGGACTCTGTTTTCACTGAGTCCACTCTGGACTGTGGACTCAGAACTCCTAGGCTGCCAGCCTTCGCAAACATCTTCAGGGGGCAGGACACGGGGGCAGTACTGCGCTGAAACCACGCCCACGCACTGACACGCCCCCAGCGTTTTAGACCAGGGCACAATTATGTTTTTTCATTGTTTTTGTGACTTAATTTTATAAGTAAAACAATGTTTTTAATCATTCAGATTTATATGGGTGATTAATAACACATATTTATGCTGTGTGACAAACTCTAAACACAAATTTTATTTCACTTTACACGGTCTTTAAATTAGATTTTTGTGTGTTTATTTTTGGCATTCCTGATTGTTATTGATCATACTTTAAAGTACTTTGGTAAAATATAATAACTTAACTACATAAAGAAATTTCACAAGACACTAAATAATCTGCGGGCGGCACGAAAGCCCAGCTGGTAGAGCTGCCACCTCTGAGCGAGAAGGTTGCCCGATCGAAACCCGGTTGGGGGGCCTTTCTGGGTGGAGTTTACATGTTTTCTCTGTGCATGCGTGAGTTTTCTCCAGATACTCCAGTTTCCTCCCACAGACCAAAAACATGCATGTTAGACTGACTGGTAATTCTCAATTGTCTAAATTGAAGCAGGTAGAGATGATGGATGGATGACTGGATGGATGGATGGATGGATGGACGGATGGATGCCGAGATGATGTAGGGGCAGGGAATCTGGCTTGGGACAAGAAGGTTCTGGGTTCGAACCCTGGTCATTGTTCATCTCGTGGTGTCTCTGAGCAGGACACCTTATCTCTAGTTGCTCCCCGGGCACTTTCCATATATGGCCACTGCTGCAACTGGTGGTGGATGGGTTAAATGCAGAGATCCAATTTCACCATTGCATGGGAACATACAATTATGAAAACACTCTATGTATGTAATGATGTATGTATGTAATAATAATAATAATAATTAATTCAATTTATAACGCACTTTTCATTACTGAAAATCTCAAAGTGCTACACATATATTGAATGCTACACACATTCATAAACCGGTGGCGGCAGACTACCATGCAAGGTGCTTTCCAGTCCTACCGGGAGCAACTCAGGGTTAAGTGTCTTGCCCAAGGACACAACGACACATGGTGTGGGTCCCGGGAGTCGAACCGCCAACTTTCCGATCGGGAGACGACTGCCATTACCACTACACCACGGCCGCCCGTGTAATGTAATGATGTATGTATGTATGATATGTATGTATGTATGTATGTATGTATGTATGTATGTATGTATGTATGTATGTATGTATGTATGTATGTATGTATGTATGTATGTATGTATGTATGTATGTATGTATGTATGTATGTATGTATGTATGTATGTATGTATGTATGTATGTATGTATGTATGTATGTATGTATGTATGTATGTATGTATGTATGTATGTATGTATGTATGTATGTATGTATGTATGTATGTATGTATGTATGTATGTATGTATGTATGTATGTATGTATGTATGTATGTATGTATGTATGTATGTATGTATGTATGTATGTATGTATGTATGTATGTATGTATGTATGTATGTATGTATGTATGTATGTATGTATGTATGTATGTATGTATGTATGTATGTATGTATGTATGTATGTATGTATGTATGTATGTATGTATGTATGTATGTATGCATGTATGTATGTATGTATGTATGTATGTATGTATGTATGTATGTATGTATGTATGTATGTATGTATGTATGTATGTATGTATGTATGTATGACATGTATGTATGTATGACATGTATGTATGTATGTATGTCCATCCATCCATTATCTTTACCCGTTTCTTCCATTGTTTTGGGTCACGGGGGTCGCCGGTGCCCATATCCAGAAATCACAGTGCGAGGGGAGCGGTTCACCCTGGACGGGTCGCAAGTCTATCACAGGGACACATGGAGACAAACGAGACAAACAATCATTCACTCTCTCACTCACACCTAGGGACAATTTAGAGTTACCAATCAGCCTAACATGCATGTTTTTGGTCTGTGGGAGGAAACCGGAGTACCCGGAGGAAACCCACGCATGCACGGGGAGAACATGCAAACTCCACCCAGAAAGGCCCCCGGACCAGGATTTGAACCGGCAACCTTCTCGCTGAGAGGCAGCAGCTCTACCAGTTGTGCCACCATGCTGCCCTTGTATAAATATATACTTGTATACCTGTATGTATGTATGCATGTACATTTGTATGTTGTATGTATGTATGTGTGTATGTATGTATGTATGTATGTATGTATGTATGTATGTATGTATGTATGTATGTATGTATGTATGTATGTATGTATGTATGTATGTATGTATGTATGTATGTATGTATGTATGTATGTATGTATGTATGTATGTATGTATGTATGTATGTATGTATGTATGTATGTATGTATGTATGTATGTATGTATGTATGTATGTATGTATGTATGTATGTATGTATGTATGTATGTATGTATGTATGTATGTATGTATGTATGTATGTATGTATGTATGTATGTATGTATGTATGTATGTATGTATGTATGTATGTATGTATGTATGTATGTATGTATGTATGTATGTATGTATGTATGTATGTATGTATGTATGTATGTATGTATGTATGTATGTATGTATGTATGTATGTATGTATGTATGTATGTATGTATGTATGTATGTATGTATGTATGTATGTATGTATGTATGTATGTATGTATGTATGTATGTATGTATGTATGTATGTATGTATGTATGTATGTATGTATGTATGTATGTATGTATGTATGTATGTATGTATGTATGTATGTATGTATGTATGTATGTATGTATGTATGTATGTATGTATGTATGTATGTATGTATGTATGTATGTATGTATGTATGTATGTATGTATGTATGTATGTATGTATGACATGTATGTATGTATGACATGTATGTATGTATGTATGTCCATCCATCCATTATCTTTACCCGTTTCTTCCATTGTTTTGGGTCACGGGGTCGCCGGTGCCCATATCCAGAAATCACAGTGCGAGGGGAGCGGTTCACCCTGGACGGGTCGCAAGTCTATCACAGGGACACATGGAGACAAACGAGACAAACAATCATTCACTCTCTCACTCACACCTAGGGACAATTTAGAGTTACCAATCAGCCTAACATGCATGTTTTTGGTCTGTGGGAGGAAACCGGAGTACCCGGAGGAAACCCACGCATGCACGGGGAGAACATGCAAACTCCACCCAGAAAGGCCCCCGGACCAGGGTTTGAACCGGCAACCTTCTCGCTGAGAGGCAGCAGCTCTACCAGTTGTGCCACCATGCTGCCCTTGTATAAATACATACTTGTATACCTGTATGTATGTATGCATGTACATTTGTATGTTTGTATGTTGTATGTATGTATGTATGTTGTATGTATGTATGTATGTATGTATGTATGTATGTATGTATGTATGTATGTATGTATGTATGTATGTATGTATGTATGTATGTATGTATGTATGTATGTATGTATGTATGTATGTATGTATGTATGTATGTATGTATGTATGTATGTATGTATGTATGTATGTATGTATGTATGTATGTATGTATGTATGTATGTATGTATGTATGTATGTATGTATGTATGTATGTATGTATGTATGTATGTATGTATGTATGTATGTATGTATGTATGTATGTATGTATGTATGTATGTATGTATGTATGTATGTATGTATGTATGTATGTATGTATGTATGTATGTATGTATGTATGTATGTATGTATGTATGTATGTATGTATGTATGTATGTATGTATGTATGTATGTATGTATGTATGTATGTATGTATGTATGTATGTATGTATGTATGTATGTATGTATGTATGTATGTATGTATGTATGTATGTATGTATGTATGTATGTATGTATGTATGTATGTATGTATGTATGTATGTATGTATGTATGTATGTATGTATGTATGTATGTATGTATGTATGTATGTATGTATGTATGTATGTATGTATGTATGTATGTATGTATGTATGTATGTATGTATGTATGTATGTATGTATGTATGTATGTATGTATGTATGTATGTATGTATGTATGTATGTATGTATGTATGTATGTATGTATGTATGTATGTATGTATGTATGTATGTATGTATGTATGTATGTATGTATGTATGTATGTATGTATGTATGTATGTATGTATGTATGTATGTATGTATGTATGTATGTATGTATGTATGTATGTATGTATGTATGTATGTATGTATGTATGTATGTATGTATGTATGTATGTATGTATGTATGTATGTATGTATGTATGTATGTATGTATGTATGTATGTATGTATGTATGTATGTATGTATGTATGTATGTATGTATGTATGTATGTATGTATGTATGTATGTATGTATGTATGTATGTATGTATGTATGTATGTATGTATGTATGTATGTATGTATGTATGTATGTATGTATGTATGTATGTATGTATGTATGTATGTATGTATGTATGTATGTATGTATGTATGTATGTATGTATGTATGTATGTATGTATGTATGTATGTATGTATGTATGTATGTATGTATGTATGTATGTATGTATGTATGTATGTATGTATGTATGTATGTATGTATGTATGTATGTATGTATGTATGTATGTATGTATGTATGTATGTATGTATGTATGTATGTATGTATGTATGTATGTATGTATGTATGTATGTATGTATGTATGTATGTATGTATGTATGTATGTATGTATGTATGTATGTATGTATGTATGTATGTATGTATGTATGTATGTATGTATGTATGTATGTATGTATGTATGCATGCATGCATGCATGCATGTCATGTATGCATGTATGTATGTATGTATGTATGTATGTATGTATGTATGTATGTATGTATGTATGTTATGTATGTATGTATGTATGTATGTTTGTATGCATGTATATAGGTTTGTATGGATGGATGGATGGATGAACAAATACATCTGGAAATTGAATTCAAATTATTATGAAATTATTCATGGTCTTCTTTCAGGTATACGTTTAAAACTGGAATTAAGGATTTTTTTTAAGAAACAGAAAATAATACAAAATAAATAAAATGCCAACTTTGGAGCTAAGTGTTTACTGTACAAATAAAGCAGACATATGTTCCTGTACCCTGGTGTATTATGGTGTCTAATGACCAATAAGCACCCTTTAACTTATTGTTGCTGTTTTCTTGTATTTAGTTTTTTGACAGGTTTGATCTACTGAATCCTTCTTTTTCACTATGTCATGAAATCTGATCATTCAGAGGTGATTTTATGAACAAAAATAACGTCTTTCTGATTTTTAGCAGATCAACTGTAATAAATGTTAGTGTATGGGGCACTTCCTGCAGAAATGACAAATATGTCTGAACAACCATGTCCTGTGAAATACAGCATGTGAAGATTTATAAAATATAATTCAAATGAAACAGTGAGAATGTTTTGGGATTGGATCCATGTCCTGCTCGGACTAGTCATTAGCTCGTCAATCTAAAAGCTTTTCCGACAAACTGAGGTCGATCATCTTACAGCAGGTAAGATGTTAATTGTTCACAATCTTTCCAGAGAATCCCACTTCAAAAGATATGAACTATCACTTTAACTTGTTTTGTTTTTGTACAAAAAGACACCAAACTGACAGTAGAGCAGTGTAAACTTCCAGCTGTGAAAGTAAAATTTGTCTTGGGACATTAGTTTAAGTCACAGATGTTTTTACAAAACAAGATTATGAACACGAGTTAAAGCAGATTATTATCAGAGTCAGAGTCAGAGTCAGAGAGTCTTTATTGTCATTTGCACCGCATGTGGTACATGTGATGAAAACGAGATTATGTACACGGGGTCCCAGTTACATCCAACAACAAATGCAAGAGAAAAACAGTAATAACATCTAGAATTAACTAAGAAAAACAAGAGACAGAAAATTAGCACCAATTTGTTTATTTTGTTCCTTCCGTCCACTATTCCCGTAAATATTAATAGAGAAAACTTCTGCTTTATCTGATACCGTATAGTGAGCGATATTAAATTGAGCACGACAGGACAATCAGAGTTTAATAGCAGGATTAAATTATCGAGACAGGGAGCATGAAGTTCCCAGCTGAGGATAATCAGTTCTGCAAAAAGTACCATGTTTCTGCACGAGTCCACACACTGATTTCATGAAGATGTAAACAAAATGCTTTGACCTTGGCAGATTGTTGTGTGTACTACAGGATAACGATAAGTATGTTCACTTTTAAACATAGATTGGAGCTTTTTTGGGTCAAAATGACCAGATTAACTGCAAGACTTGAAGGTTTCCACTTCCTGCATGAGAGCAGTTTCAGTCCCCTGAAACGAGCCTTTCCTGGTTTTTACTGTAACATTAAAGGACTCAATGAGGAACGTTCATCCAAACAAATCATCCAATGATAATCTAAAAAATGCAGAGCCACATATTTCATTTTAATGCTACTGGTCATCAGTGTCTTACATTATTATTATTATTATTATTATTATTATTATTATTATTATTATTATTATTATAGAGTTTATTCATTTTTTTTTAAACTAAACAAAACAATTCTACATACAATAAGAAATGCAATCACAAATAAAATGAAAGGCAGCAGAAAGAAGAAAAAAATCTCGTATCTGCCCCTTTTTTCCAAAAAATTAATTCAAACATAAGCTATTTAATTTTAATTTTATTTCATTTACAAATCAACTTTGATCATTCTCTTTAACATATGCATTGTGCTGGCATTTTTAATATCGCTCTCCAGGTTACTCGGTAATCTAATTCCTTAGATTGAAGTAGACCGTCCCTTCAAATTAGTTCGAAATTTTGGTTTCACAAATATCTTTATCCCCTTATGATTATAACAACTTTGTCTTTTAACAATATTTAATTGGATATTTAAAGGTATTGTGTTATTCTGATAAAATACTATAATCCACCAAATCATGGAACTTCAATAACTTCAGTTGATAAAATAAAGTACTTGATGGGTGAAATGCTTCCTGGTAAAAAAATTCTGACAGCTCTTTTCTGTAAAACAAAAATAGTATTTGTAATTGTTTTGCACGCATTCCACCCACACATCAATACAATAGTGTGGAACAATGATTGCGTTATACAACATATACAGAGCCTTATCATTCAATAACTCCCTTACTTTGTACAGTATTGCAATAGATTTATTCTAACATAATATATGTGATGTTTCCGTCAGCTTTTCACTAACTCTACAAATCTCAACACCCTCGGCTCTAAATGTAACATTTACAGTTCTCTTTTATTACATATAATATATCTAGTTAGATTTAGCTAAGTTTAATGATAAGTTATTAAGTTTAAATCAAGTTTGTATTTTTTCAAATTCTGTCTGCATCATCTCCAACATCCGTTCTATATCTTTACCCAAATAAAAAAAATGTGGTGTCATCTGCAAAAAGGACACATTTACCAAGTCATTCACATATAAAATAAACAACTTTGGTCCAAGTACAGAACCTTGAGGAACTCCACATGTGATCTTACAGAGGTCAGATGAGCTTACATCATTCATTTGTACAAACTGTTTCATGTCTGTCAAAACTGTTTCCTGTCTGTCAAATAGCTAGATACCCACTGTAATGCTGGTCCTCTAATACCATATTTATTCAAAATTTTCATGGAGAATAGTGGGATCAATAGTATTGAATGCTTTCTTTAAATCAACAAAAATACTGACACAATATTGTTTTTGATCGACAGCAGTAGTTATTGGTTCTGTCAATTCCATGAGAGCCATTGACATAGAGTTTCTTTCTTCTTCTGTAAATCCATACTGACTGCTACTTAATATTTTGTTTAGCAATAAATTCATCTACTGTACCGGTAATCTGGTCAGAATTATTATTATTATTTATTTATTTTAAACTGTGGTAGCAAGGATATTGGTTTATAATTATTGAACACACATTTCTCACATTAAATATGACGCGAGCTCCTCTTTTATGTATTATTTTTGTACATTTTTAACTAAAAGTTTGGGCAATTAGGAGAAAATGGAGCCAAGCTTGATGTGCCATAAAATTAAAAGTGTCAAAATACAAAAATAACATTTAAAATTAAATGAGTAGAGTTCCTTGAAGGAATGCATGTCGCCCGCTGCCTGTCAGGCCAAAGTTTTAGAATGAGATCATCTTGTGTTTAGAAATAACAGCGTTGTAAACATCTTAGTCAAACTTTGACTATAACATGATCTCGTATCAGATGTCATGCTCAGTGTTGTGAACGACTCTCGGCTAATCAACTCTCTGTCATTAAGGGTGAGGGTGTGGAGGTGGTGCAACAATATAGTGTAAATATCTGAACTTTG